>JAURVB010004658.1:0-23860 GCA_033002965.1 Piper betle
TCTTGTACACACACACATGTTAGATTTCTGAATGTTTAATATTGTATTATTATGTTATTATATTGTGAATGACATGAGTAAATGTTTGAGCATGATGATATGATGTGAATGAAACGCTAAGACATGATAATAGAATGCAAAATATGATCAGAGTTGAGCAGTGGAAGCGTAGTGGGTTGAGACCCGAGCTTCAGAATGAATATGTTATAAATGAGATTTTGTGTGATTGTTAATGCATGCCGATATATTTGTATATATATTATTTATTTTGACAGGGTGGGCCCATAATTGCACTTTTAGGGGAGACCCTGTTAGTTTTACTTCAGAATTTTCATCGATTTTGGTCGTAATTGTGATGGTGTGAAATTTAATTTGCATGTCATTCATGTAGTACCATCTTAGGGTTTTGTGCATGCATTCGTTCATGACAGATCGTATCTTCATCTTAAGACGCCGAGATTGGATCCGCACGAGTTAGG
Organism: Piper betle; assembly: GCA_033002965.1. Classification (NCBI taxonomy): domain Eukaryota; kingdom Viridiplantae; phylum Streptophyta; class Magnoliopsida; order Piperales; family Piperaceae; genus Piper; species Piper betle. The sequence continues at coordinate 480 of JAURVB010004658.1, forward strand.
TTCGCGTTAGCCGACCTAACCGGGGCCTGTAACATGCCGGTTCGGTTCACGAGTGTGAACCGGATTTGGGGTGTTACAACATTGGTATCAGAGCCACTCTTTTATTTCGTGGTATTTTATTTTTAAATTTTTTTAAATTTATTTCATAATATTGAACCGTGTCAGGAGTGAGTCAAGTTTTTATTAAGAAATTATTTTTAAATTTTTTAAATTTTATTTCGTAATATTGACTAAAGTATGGAGCGAGTCAAGTTTTTTTATAAAATTATTTTATTTTATTTTTTAAAAATTAATTTCGTAATATTAATTCGAGACGGAAGAGAGTCAAGTTTTTATTTCAAAATTATTTTATTTTATTTTTAAATTTATTTTATAATATTGACTCGAATCGGAAATGAATCAAGTTTTTATTTTACTGTATTTTAATTTTAATTTTTTTAAATATTTATTTTGTAATATTGAATCGAGTCACGAGCGAGTCAAGTTTTTATTATGAAATTATTTTTAAATTTTATTTCATAATATTGACTCGAGTCAAGAGCGAGTTAAGTTTTTATTACAAAATTATTTTATTTTATTTTTTAAAATTTATTTCTTAATATTGACTTTAGTTGAGTCGGGAGCGAGTCAAAGTTTTTATTACGAAATTGCTATCACCCCTGACATCCCCTGCAAGAGATCGTGTCAAGTTTTTATTATGAAAATATTTTATTTTTTTAAAAAAATTGATTTCATAATATTGACTCGAGTCGGGACTTTGTTAAGTTTTTATTACGAAATTATTTTATTTTTTTAATATTTATGTCGTAATAAAAACTTGACTCGAGTCAGGATCGAGTTAAGTTTTTATTACGAAACTACCCTCCCCAATTTCTCCCCCCCCCCCTCTGTTTTGCCGCGCCACCCCACCGCTGTCGACCTCGCCGGCGGCCGCCCGCGGAGGGGCAGGGCTGCGGTGCAGGGGGGTTGCAGCTGTAGGTGGGGGCGGTGGGGGGACCGTTGCTTCGGGCATGGGCGGGGGGGTTGCGACTGCAAGTGGGGACGGCAAGGAACCATGGCTTCGGGTAGGGGCAGGGGGGCGCGGCACTGGGCAGGGGTAGGGAGGCCGTGGCTCGCCCAGGGGGAGTGAGGGAAACACGGCTATTGGCAGGGCCGGGGTAGAAGCTAGCGGCCAAGGGGTTGTGGGGGGGGGCGGGGGAGCGTGGGATGGGCGCTATAGCTGCGCGATGGGGCGGTGGGAGACCATGGCTGCCGGCAGGGTCGGGGGCGGGGGCAGGGCTAGGGCGAGGGTGGCAAAATCCGACAAGGGGGAAGACGGCTGCGCATGAGAAAATGGGGAGGGGGAAAAAAGGGAAGAATAGATTTGGGCCGTTGGATTTTAATCCTAACGGTCTAAATTAAAAATGCTGCCTATGCCATGCATTTTGATGCAGTGTGTAGTAGTATTTTGGTGTATATATTATATATATATATATATATATATATATATATATATATATATATATAATTTACGTGTAAAAAAATTGTTGGTGTTGTGCGTGTCTTTCGAAAATTAATTTTGATATTACTTTTCGAGATTTGTATGAATACTATCTTTTTAATAAGGAGAAGGTAGGTGACCTCTTTGTTGATTTAGAGACGGCATCATTATTGCCTTAAAAATAGATAAATTTACGGAAATAAAAAATTGGTTAGACACAAATTCGTATATTTTACAGCCATTTACCATTTTGTTTTATTTTATGTGCTTTTAGTATTGTTACTTTTTTTTTTTGCGGGATTTGCATTTGTGAATTTGAAATGAGCTTGGGGGAATAATCTAAAATTACAGGAAAGAAAAACCAAATGAGTAAAAGAATGATAAAACAAAAAGTACGTGGTTCCATTAAAGGTTTAATGTGAATCTCCATCTCAATCTATACTAACTTGGGATTCATAATTTATTAATTAATCTCTTTTAAAAATTATAATGATGAGTTGATTTTTCACCGAGTTTGGTTTGCCTTATTCTAAATATGCAAACTCTAAAGAATGGAATGGGGAGAAATAACAAAGGAAGAGGCTGTGATTATGAGCTACATAAGGCATGCGTTATGAGATATAAGCATTAAGCCTTCCTTTTCTTATTCCACTTCCTCTTTTTTTAAGTATGAGTTATTCCCCCTTTTTATTTATGTATAATAAAATAAAATGTCAAATGGGAAGTTCAAAGTCGTATAATTAAAATAACTCACATCCTCGCTCTCATGTTAATTTCTTAGACGGTTCAATTCGCCGCTATCATTTTTTGATAAAAGTTACAATAATCAAATTTTAATAGAGTTTCATGGTTTTATAACGGAGCTAATAATAAACATTGAGTTAAACATACCATCTATAATATTGAGTCATTACATCAAGGTAATTAAGGTTCAACCACAAAATATATCAAGTAGGATGTGTGCCTGAAGTCTTAAATATGTCAGCTTCAGCCAAAATTTATTTTTGTTGTACATAATATATATCTAGTTACGATTTAGATTACATGGTTGTAATTTTGTGTACTTAGGCGAATTATTTTCATTTTTAATTGCACTTATAATCTAAGAATATATATTAATTTTTATTTTACGAATAATAGATTATAGTTTTTCCATTTATATGTACATTATTATATTAATATTTATGATGATACTCTTATTTTCCCGTTTACTCTTATTAATAAAAGATGAATTAAATATTTGATTGAGATTAAAAATAGGAGAATCAATTAATCAAAATATAAGAAAATTTTAAAAAATATAATAAAAATACCTTTTTGCGGAGGTTACGAGTTCGATATCTTGTTAACTTTAATTTATTAAAAAATAATGATAAAAATACACGTTAAAAATCACTTAGTTTAAACCTGGCTAAACTTAATTTAAAATTTAAAACAAATAATAATCTGTCTAATTGTCTTGAAAAAAATATAATAAAAAAATTAAATAATTATAATAAATCTTTTTATTTAAATATGATATATCTTTAAGTCAATCACGATTTATATTTAAGATATTAAATTATGATATTATATCTTATTTTAACGAGAATTTATATATAAAATTAAATTTTTTTATATAAGTTACCCGTTACGCACGCACATCTTAGCCTAATTTATTTATCAAATTTATTACCACCCAAACCATTCACATCCGCCATTTCAAACGAAGTTTCGTAGGCAAAAACGTCCAAAAAAGGTCACGTCGGTTCGACGTCAAAACTTTATATATTCGCGTACCTCGTAAAAAAGGTTGACGCACGAACACGGGCATCCCCTCACCCAGATCGGTCCACTCTTCCACAACCGTTTCTCCCGCTCCCAGATCCGACTCCGGCGATCTTCGCCGGCGACCAATTCCGCAGGAAATTCGCTTCCTTCGGCCGGACTCACCGTCGATCATGACGGGGGAGGGTGGTGTCGGCGGCGGAGGGCGGTGCCGGTGACGGCAGTGGAGGTGATAATTTTGGGGACGGCGGGGAGGCGGGTGATGGCTCCGTCGCCGGTGAAGTTCTTCTTTTTGCTGCTGGCGAGTTGCGTCTTCGGATGGGTCGTCTTCATGTGAGTCGTATTGCTGCTACTTTTATTTTTTTTGGCGTTACTGGGTTGGGTTGTTTCGCGGGATTGAATTGGGGTTTCTGCGGTGTTTTGATCGTCTGATCTGTGATTTGATGGGTGTGTGTTGGGATTTTGATGCATTTGGTGATTTGGAGGAGCTATCAAAATTTGTTCTTTCTAATTTGAGATTTGTATAGGAATGGTGTTTGTTGTAATTTGGGTATGAGTACAATCAGGCAGATATTTCTTTTTGTCAAAATTTTTTTCATCTGATGTGAAATTCGTGATGAATGTGGTGTCTATAGGTGAGGTGAGTGGTGAGTATTGAAGTGGATGACATGGTTGTTGCTTTTTAGCCGATGCAATCCACGATCTTAGTGCTGGAGTAAGAGGTTAAGAAACGAATGGTTGATTATTTTTATTTTTCTTCCTATGTTTTTTTTTTTTCAAGGTGGCAAGTCAATTGGAAATTGGGAGGGCCAGTGAAAAATGATATCTGATTTATTGTATTTCGTGTAATGGGGGAACACAAAATTATCACTTGGAACTGTAGTATTCCAAATGCGACCTTTTTTAAGTATGAAGTGTTTATTGTCCCTGCATTTTTTATGCTAATTTACAAGTACAGTAGCGGATGATATTTTTTAATTGTCTGACACGTTCTGTTTGCAAATTTACTCTGTGTTAATCCTTTCGGCTTATATGTTGTATTGGGAAAAGGGGACCGAATTCGGGAAATACTGGAGATGTGGTCTGTTATCATTGATGAGAACTTATGGATTAAATTTTTCTTGAATTTTCTCGACATATTTGTACTCGTGAGAAGCAAAATGGATTTTTCTGTTCCCCGCCTGTCATTGAGTCGGCTTTATCAATATTTCTCAATCAACATTAATTTCACAATTTTGTAAAGCAAATGATGATAATGACGATAAAATTCTGGGTTGTAAGTTTGTACTCTTTATTTCCTCTGTTAAGATTTGTGACACAGAGGGCATGTGACATTAAATCTCGCCATTGCGGTTATAAATGTTTCCATGTGTTCAATTTAGATGTGAACGCATTCTAGGGTAACCCACATACATGCTGCTGACCACTTTGTTTAGACAAGTTTGTGTGTTCAATTTAAATGTGAACACAATTTATTGTGACCCAAATGTATCCTGCTGGCTGAACCCAGCTAGGATAGGGTGGAGATGATGATGCTGATTTGTATTTGAGGATGTAGGTGCCTTTATGCGGGTATAGTTTTTGTATACAAGTGCGACATTGTTCTTTTGTGTTTAAAATGGCTTATGTCCTAACTATAACATTTTGATTAGGCCAATTAGGGCTGATCAATATTCTGTTGAAACTGAATAAACCGACCGAGCCGTTTGTTTCAGTGTTGGAGAAAGTTTGGTTTGGTTTGGTTTCCACCTTGGGTAAAATTCCTAAGTGCGAAAAAATCGGTTTGCAACCGAACCAAGCCGAAACCGACCGAAAAAAAACTTATATTCATGTTTTATGTGGATTATTATTATAATTTTTGATATAGTTGTAATTTATTTGAGATGTTTTACGCAATATTTATGTATAGAATACTTTTGAATATGATTATGATGGTTAAATCATGTTTTAATTTCACTCATGATGAGAATCATAATTAATTTTAATATAGTTTTAATAATTTTGGTTCAAATAAACCGAACTGAAACGAACCGACATATTCTGTTTGTTTTGGTATAATTTCGGGTTTGGTTTGGTGTGGAAGTTAGGCTGCCGAAGGGGAGTTCGGAAATTCGGTTCAGAACCGAATTGGCCGAGTGCTCAGTCCTAATACCAATGGTATCTGCGATCTAATCTTTTCTACTGCTGTTACTTCTCATACTTTCACTTATGCATCAATGGCATTTGATCAAGTGCGACCCAAAGTATTATTGTCAGATCTCTGGGTTGTGATGAAGGCCTGACAAACAGAGCTTCTTGAACTGTTTACAGTAGTATTTTTTTATAGATAAATGATTGTGGAGCATTTGGTTCTTTTTTATCTGATAGTTTTACTTGATTTCAGATTTTCTGCCCGACTGTTGGCATGGATTTTGAGCCGGATTATGGGTGCTTCAGTAGGGTTTCGTGTGGCTGGATGCAATTGTTTAAGGGATGTGAATGTGAAATTTAGAAAGGTATGCTTTGATCAGATGTAGATTTTGTTGCTTTGGACTTCTAAAATGATCTAAATTTTCAAAATGTGATGGTAAAATTTTGTTCGCTAATGCTGGCTGTGTTGTGCTTGAAATGATATATGGCATTAAACTTGCCACTTTTGTTCTTGCATGGGTCTTGTATTCATTTATGTAACTTTGAAGCAATAAATCAGTGACACAAAATCCATGTTGTCAATCTCACCAGGCCTGGGAGAAAGCTAAGGCGATTGTAGTCATGGTGGTGACAACTGACAATGATAATTGAGCTCAGCTCCTGTTAGGACTGTTGTAGAAATAGTCGTGTTTATGCATGAAAATGTTTATTGGGCACATTACTTTCATGTTTCCTTATAGCGTAGGTAGAAACCTTTTGGGAAGATTTGTCAAAGCCTGCCTTTTAGATATTACATTTCCTTGTTCCCAAGTTGGACTTCAAGACGGAATACGCCTAAGTGTACTTCTCAATGATTCAATGAACTTTGAATCTTTTGCCTAGTGAAAAAATTGTTTCTTTATATGATTTTGTGTGCCCAAAATTATTGCCATTTAAAACACTATGTTATTCATCAATGATATGGGAAATCAAAATTATTACATCTTGTGGTTTGTTATGAAAATTTAACGAAAGTGATGAATTCATGGACGATAGAGGAGAAATCAAAGACGATCAATTAAAAACAAGGGGGGCAGCTAAACACCAATGTGATTGTGCTACTACTCGTGTCTAAACGTGTTTAATAATGATAAAGCATCTAGACTAATACTATGAAGTTGTATACGTAGTGGGTCAGTTATTCCTAATTAAATAATTATGGAAACATAAATAAAATTGCCAAAGCAAAAAAATATTATAATAACAACCCTAAGTGAGTAGGCTTCTGCATCAATAATCTGCAGACAGGTTATAATAGAATAATGACACAACTGTGCCTAAATTAATGAAGATAAAAGCTAGGAGAAGAGAAGAATAAACACTCAAATAAAGTTGGAGTTCATAAAATTGTGCTGATTGAAATTTAACTTCGGGACAATAGCCTACATTGATTTATTTATTGATTTGTTTTGTTGGTGTACTAATATAACTGATACAACTAACTCTTCCAGTAAAGAAGCAACTAATCAAACTATGACAAGGCAAGCAAATTTTTTGGCTTGTAGGAAAGGTACTGATTAAAAAAACATTAATAAATCTAGAAAGTGAAACTTCAAAGAATCTCTTTATGATTTGTAAGTATACACCTGCATCACAACTTGATTTATGTCACAATCTGTCGAATCTAACCCGTTTGTGTTGTTTATGTTTTCCTTTGAAGCAAGCCTATGATAGCTGGGACTATAAAAAGGGGTGGCATTTTGAGTAAATAAACAGTCTCAGTTCAAAGTGGATTTCAAGGAAGTGCACATAAATTTGTTTAATGTATGCCTATGTTTGATGGGAATCTTGATACTTTTTTCTGATTTAATATATTTATAATCATTGCAAAAAGAAGAAGAAACTGATTGATTGAAATATGGAGATTTATGGGAGATTATGTACAGTTACTTTGCAAGCTTGAAATTTTTTTATGTGATAGGGTGCTGTTGATTCTTTATCAATTGGTGAGATTAAATTGAGCTTCCGCAAATCATTGGTTAAGCTTGGAGTTGGTTTTTTCTCGAGAGATCCAAAGTTGCAGCTTCTTGTTTGTGATTTTGAAGTTGTAATGAGGGCTTTGGAATCAAATACTAAAAATGCTGGGCCAAATAAACCACGGAGGTCACAGTCTGCCAGGAGTAAAGGGAAGTGGATGGTTGTTGCTAACATGGCCAGGTTTATCTCAATTTCCATCACGGATCTTATTGTCAAGGTAAAAGCTGGTACAAAGCTTTTATTAACTTTGGGTTGTAATGACAAATATTTTGTTCGTTGTAATTAAAATAAGAGTTCTGTTTGCATTTTATTAAGCCCAATATATAGCATGTCTTTTCCATCGTTGTATTCATTCAATTTGTGCATACTTATTTAAACTGAAAAGCTCATCTTGGAAGGAGGGGAATCTTTTATTTTCTTTACATACCTTGCCAGTAGGTTATATATTATCATTAGAAAGTAATTTTAGAACTTTGAATAGCTTTAACAATTATAAAATCACATGTTACATAGAAAAATTTAATCCATAAAAATTTGACCGTGGTATGTAATCCTCCTCTTTGTGATCCTTACAACAGAGGCTGTCTGCAAGCTCGTGATTTAATGGCTGATGGAATAGTGGCAAGTTTTGTACAAATTTATTTGCAAGATCATGCAATATTCAATTGAACAAAGAATACTATATATTACTGGCTGCTTAGAATGAACTAAATACATAAAAAAATTGAATCATCTATTTGCTTTTTTTTTATTTAAAATTTTCTGGAGAGGAGGATCAGATCCAATTAGATTATCAATGACTGACCATTGTAAGTCCCTATGCACGTGTTTAGGTGTCAACGGCTTCCATTGAAGTGAAAGATTTGAAGATGGACATATCTAAGGATGGAGGGTCTACTCCAATTCTATTTGTCAAGCTGAATCTTCAACCTATTTTACTGCACATGGCTGAATCACGGTTGAGCGGTGATCAATCCCTCATCTCTGGCCAGGAGAATTTTTTACCATCTGGACCAGCAATCTTAACATCATTTGAGAGGAATTCAGTTCCGTTTGTTTGTGAACGATTATCAGTACTTTCTGAACTTGTTCATGCTAGGTGAGGGTTTTTTGGATGAGAAAAGGAATAAATATTCTATTCATTTTATGGACTCGAAAAGCATCATGCCATTTTCAAGTATATGAATATAATCGGTTTTGCTTTTACATTATACATCTGAGGCATGGAACATTATATTGTTTGCTTTTGTGCTTATGTTCATGTGTTCATAAGAGCCTTTTCTGTGCCATAAGATATTGTAGTTTATTTTTTTGTCCGCAGAGGAGTTGGTGTTGTTATGACAAATATGGATATTCAAAGTGGAGAGGTGATCGCTAATCTCGATGATACCTTATTTCACAAAAATAAGGCAAATGAAGAGCAAACATCAGCTGCAGATCATGTGGTTGTAAAGAAGTCAATGAAAAAACCAAAATCAACTGACTCTTTGAATAAAGTTGTTTCTTTGTTTCCAGAAAAGGTTAGTTGACATATTGTGGAATGTGATCTTGGTAATTTATTACACCTTACTTCCCTTAGTTTCTTTAGGGTTTAATTTTTACACACCAATGGTGGTCACAATTTTCGTAATTTTATTTAATTTATTTCCAGATTTATGCATTTTTTTCTGCAAAAAAATGTTACTACTAGGAAAAGAATCTCATTATTTAAGCATTGTTCGAGAGTGACTGATTAACAAATTTACTTTTTGATGGAAGGTTAGTTTCAACTTGCCAAAGTTGGATGTAAGATTTGTGCATCATGGCCATGGGCTATATGTTGAAAACAATGTGATGGGTATTCACCTAAAAAGCAGCAAGTCAAATTTGTCTGAAGATTCAGGAGAAGCCATCTCACACTTCGATATTCAAATGGACTTCAGTGAGATTCATGTAGTTTATTTTCTGTCTTTTCCTTTTCTCTTATTTAGGAAAATTATGTGGACTTTTTTCAACTGTATTTACCCTTATGATAAGTCTGTTTTTATATAGCTTCTTCAAGAAAATGATCGTTCAGTCTTGGAGATATTAAAACTTGCTATTGTTTCTTCTGTTGATGTTCCATTACAAGTAAGTCCAATGTATTCCTTTATGCTATTTAAATGCTCCTGATTCTTTCATACTTTACTTCCATTGAAGATGGTCATTCCTTTGATATTCTTAAGAAAAAATTCTGTATTTTCTCTTTTTGTGATGGATAAAAAAGGGGTGACGGAAACCAAAAAGCATGTTTATGAGACATTCACGAAAATCATCTACGACTTATTACTGCTACGCTAGGGTTGAACCCAATTTGTGGGATTAGGGGATGGCAATTATGATAGTAGTTATGAGGCGTTTGAGTTTTATTTTATTTTATTTTGTACTTTTTGAAGATTTTTAGAGCTCAAATAACATTTCATTTTAGGCATTCGCAGAATTTTTTTTATTTTAGAAATATCAAACTTGAATTTGTAGTATCTATTTATAGCTGACGGTACCAATAAGAGCTGAAGTTGATATAAAGCTTGGTGGAACTCAATTTAACATAATCATGAGTAAGCTAAAGCCATGGATGCAAGTTATCATGTCAAAAAAGAAAAGGATGGTTCTTCGGGAGGATAGCTCTATTCATGAACAACCTCGGGATCTTGAACAGTCAAAAACTGACACTAAAGCTTTCATGTGGACTTGTACTCTTTCTGCTCCGGAAATGTCAGTTGTGCTCTATGGTCTTACCGGATCACCTCTTTACCATGTAAGTAAAGTGGTTTTACAGTACCTTCACAATTACTTTTTTTGGGGAACATTGTTATTTATTTTAAACTGGTTAATTTGTTTTTTTAGCTTCTTAGTGTGTTTCTTATTTATATCTCTGTCTTGAAAGGTTAAACTTTAAAGAGGAGATCGAAGAATTTTGGGAAAAGTATATTATGAATGTAAAGAAGATGAAAAATTAATTATATTTACAAAATGTTAACAATTATTTACAAACACAATGATCATAAACGCTTTTTATTAGAGCTTGTTAATGGATCATCCTTCTGGGGATGCTAAATCTTGATTTTTAGGAATTGAGTTTCACTTTGAAGCTTATTTACCTATACTTTAAATTGTCCTTTTTTATGGACTAAATCAGTTAATCTTAAAAAATGGAAAAAAAATATTTAATAGAACACTCCTTGAACATCACTATTGATAACCCCTTGTCAGTCCTGTGCTGAATACCTACCTCTGTCCCTATTCCACTCCTTCTCCCATTCCATGCAATTTTTTCTTTTAAAGTGGAGAGGCAAAAGAATTCCGACATTGACAAGGACTAGAAAGCCCAAAATCAATGCAACAAGCATTGAAATTAGAAGTGCTAAACTAGAAGAGCTAAAGCAAAAGAAAGTAAGATTTCAAGGAGATATGAAGAGGAGGTGAAGTGGTAAAAAGAAGAGGGAGATGAAAGAGTAGTGGCAAGTTGTGAAAATTTTGCAGGTTGTTTTTTAGGAAGTAGACAAGGAGAATAATGATAGGATGAAACGTGGGAAAGGGAGACAGGAAAGGCTAAAGAGATAGAACAGCAATGTTAAAAAGCAGTGTAGAACAATGATGGAAATGGTTGTGTTATTAACTCTATCTACAAACAAAGGCAGATATTTGCTTTATTTTGTTAATCTTTTTTGCATTCTTAAATTGTATGAGCAGATTTTTTTTTTTTTTATAGAAATTTTTAGAGGAGTTATTCCAGTCTTTATTCTTCTAGCTTTGCTGTGTTGTTGTCCAGACAAATCATTCCATGGGAGAATGTTTGTGTTTTGTACCTTTCTCATGATGATATTAATGATACAATATTAATCTTCACTTGTAGTGTTGTTCACAATCTTCCCATTTGTTTGCAAACAATATTGCTACTAAAGGGATTGCAGTGCATGGTGAGTTGGGTGAATTGCATTTGCATATGGCAGACGAATATCAGGAGTGCCTTCAGGAAAGCCTTTTTGGTATTGAAACAAACTCAGGTCCTTTAGCACATATAGCTCGGGTTAGTATGGATTGGGGCTACAAAGAAATGGAGCTCGCAGAAGTAGAAAATGATATAAACAGATGGAAGTTGGTTTTTGCAATTGATATCACTGGAATGGGCATGTATTTGAGCTTCCAGCGTGTTGAATCAATCATGGATGCTTTCTTGTCCATTAAGACACTCTTTAAAAGCCTAGGTCCATCAAAAAAGAGAACAGTGCAACAAAGAGGAGGGCACCTTAGTAAGAGCCACAAGGGTGTTCTCATTTGGCAACTTAACGTTGAGCGCTGTTCAGTTAAGTTTTTTGGTGATGTCGGTGTGGAAAATTCAGTAGTTATGGATCCTAAGAAGGTGAACTATGGGACACATGGTGGTCAGAATGTGATCAGTATGTCTGGTGATGGAACTCCTCGAAGAGCATACATAACGTCTACATTAGGTGATAGTTCAATTCGCCTGAATTGTTCAATTTTATTGGAGATATTTCACTTTAGTGCATGCATCAACAGGGACAAACAGTCCACACAGATGGAAATAGAGCGCACTAAATGTGTATACCAAGAATGCTTAGAAACATGTAAGTCTGATACTAAAGTCACTTTGTTTGACATGCAAAATGCCAAGTTTGTTCGTCGATCCAGTGGAAATAGTGAGAACACAATATGTTCATTGTTCAGTTCAACTGACATTGGAGTCAGATGGGAGCCCGATGTGCATCTCTCTATGTTTGAATTATTTATTCAGTTGAAATACCTTTGGCTAAGACATAAAAGTGAGGAAGGATGTAGCCACACTAAGGTGGAGGTTATGGAACCTGAAACTGAAATTAGTCCAGTGCGATCTGGCAAACACAGACGTAAGGATTCTGTTTTTGCTGTTGACGTTGAAATGCTTAGGGTGTCTGCAGAGCTTGCTGATGGAGTTGAAATAATGGTTCTGGTGGAGTCTATCTTCTCTGAGAATGCTAGAATAGGTGTGTTGCTCGAAGGACTTAAGCTTAGCCTCAACGAAGCTAGAATTTTCCAGAGCAGCCGCATGCAGATTTCTCGAGTACCCTGTGTATCTATTCCAAATAGTTCACTTGACACTAAAACACCAGCAGTTATGTCATGGGACTGGGTGATTAGGGGATTGGATGTCCACATTTGCATGCCATATAGACTACAACTAAGAGCCATTGACGATGCAATTGAGGATACACTAAGAGCAATGAAGCTTATTTGTCTTGCCAAGAGTAGTCTCATTTATCCCTCAAGGAAAGAAAGCAGCACAAGATTAAAAAGTAAATCAGTAAATGTTGGATGCGTCAGATTTAACATTCGGAAGCTCACAGCTGATATTGAGGAGGAACCGCTACAGGGGTGGCTTGATGAACATTACCATCTTATGAAAAAAGAGCAATGTGAATTAGATGTGCGGCTGAAATTTCTTGATGACATTATTTCAGATGCTACTAAGGTTTCCGCTATATCAGAGTTAAATGAAGGTCCTTCTGAAAAGAAAATATATTATAATGAGATAGAGATTGACGTGAATGATAATTCAGCTATACGCAGACTGCAGGAGGAGCTCCATAAGCAGGCATTTCGATTCTACTACAAGGCTTGCAAGCAGTTGGTTTCCTCGAATGGGTCTGGCTCATGTAAAGGTGGCTTTCAAGCTGGGTTTAAGCTGAGTACGTCAAGAACCTCTCTTCTCCTCATAACTGCCACGGAGGTGGATCTTAAGTTGACCAACATTGAAGATGGTGACAATGGTATGATTGAGTTCATCAAGAAGCATGATCCTGTATGTGCAGAGAATAAGGTTCCATTTTCTCGTTTGTATGGGCAAAATATTTCTCTGAATGCTAAGTCTTTGACTGTCCAGCTTCGTGATTATTCTTTTCCAGTGTTTTCAGCGATATCTGGTAAATGTGATGGTTGTGTTGTACTGGCACAACAGGTATAGTTATCATTCTTCTCTTGACTATAGCATTTTTTCAGTTATAATTATTTTCCTTTGCGTTTATGTGTTGACAACTCGTTTTCAACATCATCTTAAATGTAGCTATCAAATAATTAGGGCTGGGGAAATAAACCTAATTGTCCATGATTAACATAAACATATAACATTCGATACTAATATTTTTCGACCATCCAACTGTCAAAGTTTTACCATTTTTTCTCACATGGGCAACAACCATTGGTAGAATAAGATACAACTGGCCAACCTTTGCTATTTGTAGCATGGAATATACGTCGGGGATTAGGTGGATGAGAAGAAGACAAAAATTTGCATCCGTTTCAACTTAGCAGTCAGACACCTTGTGTCTTCATAATAGATGAAATACATTAATTAAGATGGAGCCATTCTGTCACTTAGTTACCAACTATGAAAGTTTTTCCTTTTTTCATTGGAATTTTTCTATTATACAGTTTCTTTGCACTTGTCCAATAGTAATCATAAGACTAATCCTAAACTATATTGCTCCTTCAAGAAATAATTGGAGATGCTTAAAAGTGATCTTTTGAGAGAATCATTCTTCATAGTTGTTATTACTTATTCTTCTTTGTATTCTTCGTCTTCTTTCACCTTATCACAAGAAGCGGTAGGGGAGATGCATTGTAATTTAGGACCCATCTAGAAGAAATGACAAAGTTTTAACCTATGCCTTCCTGACACCATCCCTTCTTTTTGAGCCTTATATGAATGAGCTACAACTCATATAGCTTATATGAGTTACAATTTTTATGTGGAACAACTTAGTGAGTCCCACTACTCAAAATTCACATAGATAAATATAAAAATAAATAATAAGGGTAATTATAAATTTTTAACTTAATTTAATACTTCTAACCCTGTCATCTTAATTATCAAAGTAATTATAATAAAAATTAGTTTAAAAATATCTATTAACGAGTGCATTTTTCAAAAATATAAAAGTACATAATAATGATGTCAAAAAAAGATAAAATTTTATCAACCTCCTATTTATGCACTCTTCTTTTAATACATATAAATATCATTTTGTGAGACCCACTAAAAAAATGTTCAAATTAGATTTGTAGCTCATACAAGCTATATGTAGCTCACCTTAATTTTCCCCATCTTTTTTTATCTTTTAACAGTTCATGCTACTTTGGTCATGTGAGGACATTCCTCTCGTTGGTTGGCTCTCATAGAGTTTGAGTGATGTCCACTTGTGTTTCTTAATGTTGTTGGTATTAAATAAGTGTCATGGCTGAAATAAAGTGATCAATACTTGATTACAGCCAATAAGTTAACTGCTGCATTACTGATCATTTTTCTTTATTACCGAGATACTTCTAGAGGATATTACTCATGCGACTTATTTAGTTGAAGTTCAATTCAAAAGATAATGTTGTGTATACTTTTTTTTCACATATCTACCATAGCGCTGCCCTATCTTTTTATATTGCCTGCCATTTTCCTGAGCATGACCACTGTGATATGCTATTGTCAACCTCATTGCTTTTGTAAAGTTATCCCCATAGTGTAGATCTAAGTGCTGTTTTTTAATCTATTTGATTACAGGCAACATTCTTCCAGCCACAAATACAGCAAGATGTCTTTGTTGGAAAGAGGCAGAAAGTACGTATGTGGCGGTCAGCGAGTGGTACAACTCCAGCACTTAAAACTTATTCTAATCTTCCCCTTAGTTTTGAGAAAGCAGAAATATCTTTTGGAGTGGGATATGAGCCGGTACTTGCAGATATTAGTTATGCTTTCACAGTTGCTCTTCGGCGAGCAAATCTTGGAACCAGAGGGGGTCCTGATGCTTTGACTGCCCTCAATCAGGCAAAGAAGGAAAAGAACTTGCCATGGTGGGATGACATGAGATATTACATCCATGGAAAGAATTCTTTGTCTATGAAGGAGAGCAAATGGTACTTGCTTGCAACAACTGAACCATATGAAAAATGCGACATGGTCCAATTTCATTCTGGTTACATGAATATTCAGCAAGCTGATGGCCGTGTTTTTCTCTCTGCAAAGGATTTTAAGATATTTGTCAGCAGTATGGAAAATTTAATGAAAAATTGCACTTTGAAACTTCCAGTTAGTCCATCTGAACCCTTCATTGAAACTCCGGCCTTTTGCATTGAAGTTGACATGGATTGGGAATGTGATTCTGGCAATCCTCTTGATCACTATTTGCATGCCTTTCCTTCGGAAGGAAGGCCTCGGGAAAAAGTTCTTGATCCATTTAGATCAACATCTCTTTCTCTAAGATTCAATTTTTCTCTTCGACCACCTCTTCCCCATGGGATAGAAGCACCAGGGAATGGTATTATTGATGGAGCTGTTGTTTGCCATTCTGGAGACAAGTCAGAGCAGATGGCAGAATGTTGCCCAACTATGCGCTTTGGTGCTCATGATTTAGCTTGGGTGTTCAAATGGTGGAGTATGTATTATATTCCTCCTCATAAGTTGCGTTCGTTTTCCCGCTGGCCAAGGTATGGTGTCCCAAGAGTTGCTCGCTCTGGCAATTTATCTCTAGATAAAGTGATGACAGAATTGATGCTCCGTGTTGATTCAATGCCTGCCTGTATTGTACATATGCCTTTTGAAAAAGATGACCCGGCCAGAGGTTTGACTTTTAAGACGACAAAGTTGAAATATGAACTTTGCTATAGCCGGGGTAAACAGAAATACACTTTTGACTGCAAAAGGGACCCCTTAGATCTCGTGTACCAGGGTCTTGATCTACATATGCTGAAATCCCATTTAAGAAAAGAAAAGAACTCATTAGTAGCTCATCATGGTCGAGGAGTGAAGAATGGTTCCCATGCGCCAGGAGCTGAGAGAGTGAGCAGTGAGAAATGCACATTGGGGATTGGTAGCAATGATGGGTTTCTTTTATCTTCTGAGTACTTCACAATACGAAAACAGGCTCCAAAAGCAGATCCATCAAGATTAATGGCTTGGCAGGATGCTGGGAGAAGAAATCTTGAGATGACATATGTTCGATCAGAATTTGAAAATGGGAGTGAAAGTGATCATACACGTTCTGATATGAGTGATGATGATGGGTTCAATGTTGTGATTGCTGACAATTGTCAAAGGGTTTTTGTTTATGGACTTAAGCTTCTCTGGACTTTAAGGAACAGAGATGCTGTATGGGCATGGGTTGGTGGTATATCCAAGGCATTTGAGCCTTCTAAGCCATCTCCTTCTAGGCAATATGCTCAGAGGAAGTTGGCTGAAGGGCAGAAACTGGATGTGCCTGAAACTCATCAAGAGGAAACTAGCAAGCCTTCTTCTGCATTTTTCCATGGTGCAGGTGCTGCTTCTCCACAACATGGGGATAGTTTGGAAACACATTCATCTCCATCTGCCTCCTATAAAATGGACTTGTCCTCAGGTTTAAATGGTAAGATTGATGAAAGTTGTAGTCATTTTTCTCATTATCTTTTACCTACTTACATCTGAAGTTAGAATTTAGAACAAACTTTTTTTTTAGTATTTTGTTTATTTATTTTTATTTTTATTTTATTTAATTTTAACAACTACCATAATTGACTTTGACGACATTTTCTTCCTTTACAGTAAAGCATCCGGCACTTGATGATCCAGAGGAGGATGGAACACGGCATTTCATGGTGAATGTTATACAACCGCAGTTCAATCTCCATTCCGAGGATGCTAATGTATTTCTTATTTCACTTATCCTTTTATTAGAACCGCTTATGGTTGTGAAAGTTTAGTATGAGCATTTCTTATGTACTTCAACATAGTTTTAATTGCAGTATATATCTCACACCTTAAAAGTTTGCTTTGTTGCACAGTTGCATTTCAATATTTGATTTTTGTAGACTGGGCTTACGAATATTATGACTATGTTTTTCTTTGTTTCCTTCATGTGTTCAGCATTTTAATCTGGCATTGGTATGTTGTGCGGTTTGTTACATGATATTTTGTCAACCACTTGTCTTTTCCAGTGTGAAGTATAAGACTTTGTTGAGGCTTTAATGTGCCTCACGGTTTAATCCATGAAATTGACTTATATTGTCATCGAAAATGAATCTGTTTGAATTTTTAGCTGTATACTAGCATATATGTAAACAATCAGAAAGAAGAATGATTTAATAAATTACATTGAACTAGTCCTTTGTCTGCTTTATATTGTATCATATAATGCATTATTAGGTTCTCTTGTTCTCTTTTCATGCAAAACATTTACAACATCTGTTTAATGTAATTGTTTATGATTGTGGCCTATCTTTCAGGGACGTTTTTTACTTGCAGCTGCCAGTGGACGTGTTTTGGCACGATCCTTTCACTCTGTTCTTCATGTTGGATATGAGATGATTGAGCAAGCTTTGGGCACTGGGGGTGTCCACATTCGTGAGTCTCATCCTGAAATGGCTTGGAAACGAGTTGAATTGTCTGTTATGCTTGAGGAAGTGCAAGCCCATGTTGCTCCCACTGATGTTGACCCTGGTGCGGGTGTCCAATGGCTTCCTAAAATTCTTAGGAGTTCACCAAAGGTGAAGAGGACTGGTGCTTTACTTGAAAGGGTTTTCTTGCCATGCACAATGTATTTTCGTTATACAAGACACAAAGGTGGAACTCCAGAGTTGAAGGTGGGAAATTGTGAAATATGTTGGTCCTTATCACACACATACACACAGTGCACGTACATATGATTTTATCCTTGTATAACATACTATTTGCATATTTAATATGCGACCTCTATATTTGGTTCTGATTTTAATGGCATGCATACATTTGATTAGCAAGAATCAAGGGTTTCATATTCTAAATAATTATTTGAAATCTTATCTTTTTTCTTGTAAGATGCTGTACGGTATAGTTTGGAGCACTAATACCACAGTGTTTGGGAAGAGCTCAGTAATGTGCTTCGAGGTGGATAACTGGCATGAATATTCTCAAGAATAATATTGAAGATTCGAATATTAGTCTTTCCCCAAATATTGAATTAGAGAAGCAATTGAGAAGAAAGAAGATAAAACAGGAAAGATGTAAAAAAAAAACAATTCACATTGACCTAGTCTGATTACCCTGATGGTTTTAAATGAATAATTTGTAGACCATAGACAAGTCCTGGTATTGGCAGTAGCATACATAAGTAACATTTGCTGAAAAAGGAAATTTCTAATTATACTTGGATATTGTAAGTAACATTTGTATAATGATAACCATGTGAAGTTAACCACATAGTCATGGAGGCTGTTTAACTGATATCGATGCCAATGTTGCTTATATTGCTGTTGCAGGTGAAACCATTGAAGGAGCTCAGTTTCAATTCCCCCAATATTACCGCTACAATGACATCTCGCCAGTTTCAGGTTATGGTGGATGTGCTGTCTAACCTCCTTTTTGCGAGGCTTCCTAAGTGAGACTTTGGTTCTTTTTTGCCACCGTTACTCAAATGCCATTTCCAAGTCTATTACCCTGTTTTTTTCTCGCTTTAAGTACGTATACATAGGATAGCCTACGATAGGATAACATAGTAGTGTAAAATGTTATACCGGTATGATGACGTGTAGGTGTTATAATAGCTCTGTGATGATAAATTTTAAAAAATGTTTGTTTTATTAGCTTTTCATTCTGTAAGGAATAAGGATTAAGATAGATTAAATGTTTTATAGAACCCTTATCTACGAGGCTTATCAAATTGTGAGCCATAATGAGCCTTTATGGACCAAAAGAGCTATAAAGGCACATTTAGGTTTTGTGCTGAGGTACATGTTTCAATCAGCCTATCTTGATGAGGTAGGAAAAGGAGGCTGCAGCTTCATCTGTCACTCACTTGCGGGTAATGATGATATGTGACTTGATGAGTGGGGAGGGGATCATTTAGGGTAGGTTATATGTAGTTAAGTACGATGGCATGACTTTGCTGGATCCTTAAAAGTGTTGTATTTGGTTGGTGAAGTCTTGTAAAAGAAAGAGATGAATGTTAAGGACACGAGTATTTGTAGTAACAAACAACGAGAATGAGATAGAAGCCTTCTTTTCGGGTCTGCTGTTTGGAACAAGATTTGTTATCATGATGAGGATGAGATGGAGCAATTATTTGGTTAGTATTAATAAAGGCGAGAATTACTTGAGGGAAATATGATCCATATTTGCTAGAGTTAGGTTTGGTAGTTATGATTGAACAATTTTTTCTATCTGATGGTTAAAGTAGAGTGGTAGCCTTGAGCATCAGAAAATCTTTTGAATTTGAAGAAGCTAAAGAATAAAGGAGATTTGATTCTGAAATTTGTAGTCATACTAGTATGAGACTTAAATGCATAAAGTGTTTGGGTGCTTGTTCATGTAAGAAATAGAATGTTTGATGAATACTTTATCGGTGACAATAAAATTGGACATCAATCAATGCTTTAAACAAGGCGCTAATTTTTATTGTTTTATCATCACAAGAAGGGCTTATTTTGTGAGATTTTGTGTGGGGGCATCACTTTTATATGCTAAAGTTATTCTAGTCAAATTTTGACAGCATGTTGTTTGAATTTGGCTGGGTTCATGTTTTACATGTGTTTGTCTGCTTATATGTTTTCATTTTGAGTATAACTTGGTATGTTCTGTAGTGGATAAATACCTTGGTGAGTCTTTTTAATGTAGTCATTAATTTCCTCTTGCTCAGACCTAGGAAAAGTAGCCTTTCCTATGCTTCTGATGATGATGAGGATGTAAGTGAGGAGGCTGACGAAGTGGTCCCTGATGGTGTTGAAGAGGTGGAGCTGGCAAGAATTAATCTTGAACAAGCAGAAAGGGAGCGAAAATTGCTTCTTGATGACATAAGAACTCTCTCGTCTTCAGTTAGTAGTCCAGGACAATTGAATTTGCTTCCTGATAAACCTGGAGAATTGTGGATGATACGCCATGGAAAATCCACTTTGGTAAGACTAAAACTGCAGAGTGTATCTTAATTGCATTTTCATGTTTGATATGAGTGCCTTGTTCATCCTAAGAATGTCTCAAAGAATGTCAATTTACTTTCTTAGTGCTTGAAAACTAATTAAAATATAATATAAAGTGTCCATACCTTGCAATGGAAATTAGGGATGAGTTTGGATATTCGATATATGTGAATCTGAACCGAATCTGACCCATTTATGTTCGATCGGCAACAGTTTGGGATCGGATTCGGGTTTGGATTTTTTGGATATATAATATATCCAAAAATATTCGGATCAAATATGATTTGGGATGATTTGACCCAATCCGATCTGAATAGGTGATATTTTGTTAAATTATATTTTAAAATATTTTAAAATAATACTTTTTATTATTTTAAATCTATTTTTATATTAAAATCTATATTATTTAGTCAATCGGGTCGGATACAGGTTTTGTAGATTTGGGTTGGATACACATATGGTAAAAAAATGAATATAATCTTCAGATTCAAGTTCGGATTTTTGGATTCGGGTCAGATTCAGATATGGTCATATCTTATCCATATCTGACCCGAACCCATCCCTAGCAGAAATAGATCGAAGACATTCTCACAGATTAGATCCCTCACTGATAGAGAATATACTCCATAGCCTAAATCTTAAGTCTCCAAAGCACCATGGGGAAACCCTAATTCCTTTTAGAGAATAAATTTGGCATGTGACTTGTTCTAGGGAGTCATATTTATAGAAGAATGAAAGTTTCCCCCAAGTTAGGGTTTATCTCTAAATAGTAGATAAACATAGTTGCTGGAACAGACTCCTAATACTAGGTGTATCTTATAATACGTCCAACAATACTAATGCATATATGCCTTGTTGAGTATTTTAGGAATAAAGGGAGTTTTAAGTGATTTGCATAATTTGAATAGAATCTTTGTTATTTTCAAATTGTTTTAATGAGAAGTAGATGGTTGAATAGGGCTTGGTGCCTTTGGGTAGAGTTTATAACTATATAACATGCTTTGATGAATGAAACGTCAAGTTATTTTGAAATCTTTGTGTAATGTCTCCTATACCTGTATGAATTATTTTTCTCTCCTAAGATTTCGCCCTCTCTTTCCCCGTCTCCTCCTACTGATTCTTTTTTATTTGTTCCTCGTCATTTTTTTTGTTGCATTGTTTTTTTTGTTATGTATATTCTTCTATCTTTGTTTGGGTATGCTCAAAAATTAATTTTATGAATGTAGTAGTATTCTTGGCTTTTTGGAAGAATGTCCATTCTTATTGACATTCTGACAGTTTGATTTGGCTGTTACGTGTTACATATATGACCCTACTCCATTTCAGGTTCAAGAGTTAAGGAAAGAACTTGCGAACAAAAAAGATGGCGAAAAGCAGCATCTGTACTGTTAAGAGCTGCTTTGCAAAGGGCTGCACACTTGAGATTGATGGAAAAAGAAAAATAAAAGCCCTTCCTGTGCTATGAGAATTTCTTTGAGGATTGACAAGGTGATGTGGTGTATGTTAGCAGATGGTAAGCCTTTTGCTGAAGCGGAGATAAATAATATGGTGAGTATCAAACAAAGATTTAAGTTAATATTTATAGGACTTTAGAAGACTAAGATGGTATTTGTGACAACTAATGATTAGATGCACACCTAAAATATAAGAAGGCCCTCGTAAGTGTTTTGCTGTGTTTTCATCAGGTTACAATTTCACATAGTAATTTGAAATGGTTGTGACGAGGGGTAGTGTAAGGTCCACATGGTGCGTGGTGGTGCGGTGACTCAATGGCTGCGGAGAGGTGGGAGATACATAGATGACCTAGCCTAGGGTGGGTATCATTTCAGTTGTGTAAAAAGGAGGCAGGGGCCACAGGAAGTGGTAAGTGGTTGTGGAGGGTTGGAATGAAGTAGTTGGGAAAGGTGGAAAAGAATTGAAGGGACAGGAAAGTTGAGGTGGCAGTAGGGTGTAGTTTGAGGCAAGGAGGAAAAGCAGGAGAGTGGAGGTAAGAAGGGAAAAGAGTGGTAGGTTGGTTGGGGGGATGGCGGGCTGATGGCAATTAACATTGGGGAGGTGGCAATCTCCAAAAGGGAGGAAGCAGTGGGTTTGTAAAAAAAACGAACAGAAGTAGATGGATGCTTGATTTCAATATAATTATAGTTTCTCTTCATAGAACAGGATCTTAGGGGGATCATATATTTCACAAGGATGTGACTCATGCTCAAGTAACAAGTCTCACAAACTTGTTTCAAGAGCACATCCCATTCGGAGGCCCACAAGTCAAAACACCAGTTTTTCACGAACACCACATAAATAAAATGCATGATTTATGATTTTTTATCCATTTATTTTCCAGATATATGACTTTGATCGTGATTACAAAGATATTGGTATGGCTCAATTTACAACAAAGTATTTTGTTGTAAGAAACTGTCTACCCAATACCAAGTGTGATATGCTGCTTTCAGCCTGGAATCCTCCACCTGAATGGGGAAAGTAAGAAATGTCCATTATATGCCACGTATAATTTCGCATTTCATATTTTCATGTTTTGGTTATACAAGAATGTTTTTCATTTGATCTACAAGGCTAACTTTTACCCATCGTAGACTAGTATATTGATTTTATGTGCTTAAGCTTTCTCTTTTTTTTTTTGGTTGACTAATTGGTATCTTACAATAGGGGATTAGTGCTCTGATCCTCTGTGATTGAAGATGATTTTTTGGTTTGTGATGGTAAGAATTGAGAAATTGAATTTAGGGATAACGAATAGAGAAATAGATTGGGAAAGACATGAGAGAGTAAGAGGAAGGATGAGGAAAGATTGAGGAAGAGTAGAGAAGGGAAGAACTAAGAGGAGAAAAAGTAGGAGATGAGGAAGTAAGAGAGCGGAGAGGGAGGACGATTAAATCAGGAGTAGAGTAGGGAAGAAGAAAAACTTTCATTTCATATGCTTGATTTTCAATTGCATCGGTGTTCCCCTTTTATATGTGTTCCCAACTTCCTATTCTCATTTATTTTTCAATCTAATTGCTAAATAATACCACCAAATAACCCATCCCCTTACAATTATTTACCA
>JAURVB010004660.1:0-10025 GCA_033002965.1 Piper betle
ATTCTTGAGGGTTTGATCGAGAATCATATGAGAACATAATGGGGACTAAGTATTTTGTGTAGTAAGATTTTCTTTGTTATGATATTTTACTCGGGACGCGCAAAAGTTTAAGTTTGGGTGTAACGACC
Source organism: Piper betle (assembly GCA_033002965.1). NCBI lineage: Eukaryota > Viridiplantae > Streptophyta > Magnoliopsida > Piperales > Piperaceae > Piper > Piper betle. The sequence continues at coordinate 129 of JAURVB010004660.1, forward strand.
CAGCCCAAAGTGCAACGTAATGGGCCAAGTCATTTCTTTAACAGGGGTACCCCGGAAGTTAAAGATCTCTAGTCCATTCCCACTTATAAACAGGATCTTCTCCCAGTAGGTATTAGATGTGGGACTAAGTTGAGGGATCTCACAATCCACCCACCTTAGGGAATTTCGTCCCCGAAATGCCTATTTTTGGCCCGTTGCTAGCCCCAGCCCACGACCTTCCGGCCCATCACCGGCAGCGTAGCCAACGTTTCTAATCCAGCCCACCATCTAACATGAAACTAGGTCGGCTCTGATACCATTTGTAACGACCCAGCCCAAAGTGCAACGTAATGGGCCAAGTCATTTCTTTAACATGGGTACCCCGGAAGTTAAAGATCTCTAGTCCATTCCCACTTATAAACAGGATCTTCTCCCAGTAGGTATTAGATGTAGGACTAAGTTGAGGGACTAAGTTGAGGGATCTCACATTGGGGGTGTGTTAAGTATTTAAAATATATAATATTTACTTATGTTTTTAATATGATTTCGTACTTCCCGAGTATAAACATTATTAATTAATTGATATTTTACATTCTTTTTTTAGTTAATTAATATTTTATTAGATATGCTTAATTTTGGCATTTCATTGCACTAAAAGATGAATAAATTAAGCTTTAGAATTAAATGGTCATGACACTTGGCCCCACCCAATGGCTATAATTTATGGTGTTCAATGGAGTCGAACAGTTGGAAACTTGAAGGACATTATAATTAATTAGACTACGTCGATTTGTGAACACCCTCTTCGAATTCTTGTATCTCCAATTCTATATAAAGGGGTGATCTTTTATTGTGATCATATCTCATCTCTTGGCATTAGAGTGTAGTGAAAGAAGTAGTTTTAGTTTTTGTAATTTCTTTCTCTTTCATAATAAAAAGTAGTTTCTTCTTTATATTGTTTTCCATTTTTATTATGGAGTAGTCTTTTATTTCGTTCTAGAGAAGAATAGAACTTAACATGATTTAATTGAATTTATTTCAAGCTTTTACTCTTTTATTCAATCGGATTGTTTGAATTATCATATTCTTAATGCTAAGAATAGATTGATCACCTATTTCTTAGATCACGAGGTTTAATTAGATTTCGGGAGAAATTAATTAGATTAGTCATTGGTAATTCATCATACGACGAGTCTTTTGACTTGTTTGTCGTTGTGGTCGGAAAATACACAACACCGTATGCGATTGGAAGGCAATTCTTAATGCATTATTTTGTTGATTAATCAATTATCACCGGGAGGTAGAAATTGAGGCAAAATAATAGAAGCATGAAGGAGCAGGAGCAACCATGTTATATAATTATCCTAGATTGACAATCCTAGGGAATAAAAGAGAAGAGTAAGATTTGATGAAGATTAAATTCATGTTAAGGGAAATTCGACTCTAGAACGAGTTTTATCATTTTAACTTCGCCTTTAATTTAAAAATATTACTTAGATTTAGTTAAGTCGGTTGTCTTTGTTTTGTTCTTCATTTTATTTTCTTTAATTAATTTAAGGAAATTCATCTCTCTGTGGGAACGATAGTTGAATTTATCATTATATTACTTGTTTTGACCGTGTATACTTGCACGTCATTGAAAATATTCTAACAACTGGCTATGAGAGCAAACTCTCATATAAAAGAAAACACTCGTATATTTCTCGTGAACTCTCTGAAGGGCACCTACTGAGGAGCCACAGGGCTGCAAAACTGGTAGCATCCCAAACTGTCTGCTTTGCCGATGCCTCTTTTGACATTTTTTTCATTTCATTTTTCTCTGGTCCATCGGGACTACATGTATATCCTAAGCCCTCTCCTTACCTCCATAGTTCTCTTGGCCTTGAGCACGAAGTCCGAGTACTCTCAGGCAATTGCCTTTGGTACCCTTTGAACTACAAGTCCGGACATGCGTTGTACTTAACAGTACCTATAAACCTCCACATTCTCTTCGTGTGAGGAACTCAAAAGCAGAGTTGTATAAATGTTGTCACTTTTATAAATGTTGTCACTTTTATTTTTATTATATTATTACCATGTAGATATGCCTCTTAAAGAATTTTGAGAGGTAGTTTCATGTCATTATCATGGGTAGATAAATAGTTATGATTTTTGTATCATCTGTGTGTCCAAATCTGCACTAGTTGAGGATAAAATTCATAACTCATGTTTTAGATGTCAGATTTGTATGATCTTGGTATTTTTATTTTCACACAACATAGATCTACAAGTTATATGTTGAGCATGTCGACTATTGGCATGGAGGATCAGGATAAGGTCCAAAATTAAATTAAAGGTGGCAACTTTCAATGTTCCAGTGACCTGGTCACCCATTTCCCCAGTTTTTATACTTTGTTATGATTTTAATTTCATAATATATATTATGATCATATGTTAAGAATGTTGTGATCTTAATATCATAAATTTAATGTACTAAAATTACCTCAACTAAGGCCTGAATAAGATTAATGAAACAGCCTTGATATGTTTTGACGAGGTATTAAAATTAATTAATTTTATTAATTAAAATTTAACTAGGTATTAATCTTCGTAATTAAAATTATAATATACATTTTACATGCAGCTGTAATAATCAGCCTTGATATGTTTTGACTTGCTGACTTGGTCCCAGAAAGGGGTTAACTGTACTGACTCAAGAATTCATTTGTCCTTGAGCTTCGACTTGGTGACTTGGTTTGCTCTCCTTGCCTTGAAGTAGGTCTTTCGCTTTCGTGCTATCTTTTTCCTTTGACTCCGATCTCTTGCCTCCTCCAGACATATCAGGTTTTGACGGGGAAGTCCAATCAGCCTTGATATGTTTTGCAAAGAAGATCATACAAGGTGTAAAATCTTCATCTATGTGTGTGTGTGTTTTGCAAAGGAGACCAAGTCCGGCCAGATTCGGCCATAGTAGACAAACATAAGCTTCTACTAGACCTGGTCGGGGGCATGTAATATATAAAGGTTTGATCGCAAAAAGCACGTCCTACGATCTGGAAATCAAATCAGTGACTACGGCGGCACTGGTGATCGTGAGAGGCATGAATAGAAAACCTATCATGAGTCAGTCCTTAAGGTGCTAGCCTAGTGGCTGGGGTGAGCCGAGACTCGCCAACGGTGAGCTGAAGCGGCGACACTAGGGGTGTAAAACTCCAAAAATCAATGAAAATCTCTAAAAAATAACTGGATGAAGCTAGGGCGACATGGGTGGCTCTGATCTTGCCATGTGGCACGATCCGCACGTCCGACAACTCGTAAATTAGTGGGACCCACCTATGGGTATATAATAATATATAGATGGATGGAAAGCTTGGATCGAGATCGTCCAAAGTCAAAACTGACTCGAATCCTAAAGTGACTCTAGAGGCAAGATTAGTGGCAAGAAGGCTAAATGTGCATCAAACCCTCAACTCAATCGAGTGAAAACCTAAAGCTCATTCAAGTTGAGCCCATAGGGGCACAATCTAGTGATCCAAAATATCTATGATGCATGCAAATGAGATACTTAGAAAATCCCAAACAGATACTAAATGCTTCAACAACCTAGATCTAGGCCTAAAACCTTGGCTAACCCATAAAAATTATATGTATACCTCGTATACAACTGATAACTCATACTCTGCTCTAGCCTAACTGAAGCTATCATCTACATGTTGGGCATACTTAGCCACCATAACATGTTCATACAATCATCTAGGCCTCATACTCATAACTGAAAACTTGTTTGGCTCGAGCTCTCTCGAACCAACTCAAGAATGACCCAAACAAGGCAAAACTACAAGCTGGTAAAACCCTAACCCAAAGTTTGGCTTTATAGGTGCACCCCATAGAGAGACACTCGGTCTGATAAACCCTTAATCCAATAGTGTTTGTAATTGTTCCTTGAGTTTCTTGAGCTCAAGAGGGGCCATTTTATACGTGGCTCTAGACATCGGTTTTGTGACTGACATCAACTCAATGGCGAGGTATACTTCTCTGTATGCCGGCAATCCAATAATCTCATTTGGAATTACATCCACAAATTCTTTGACCAAATTCTCTGACCACTCAAATTTGTTCAATGTTCAGCCTATCCCCTGAAGTACTCTACTCAACCAGTACTAATGCTGTCATTATCAGTTCACTGCTTCGGCCTAGCTATCTCACTACATTCTAATAGGATATCCATCCTTATTATCTATCTCTGCCCTGTCCCTAGAAGAAAAAGTGGCACCTTCTATGGTGGAAAGTCATCATCTTTATTCAACAATCTATCATGCCTCTTTGCTTGGACATCCAATTCATTCCAAATATCTCGTCAAATTCTTGTAGCTTGAACAATATCAAATTAGCTACAAGTTGCTACTGTTGAATCTCAACAGGGACATTACGCACACAATCACCCATAGCTTTAACAAAACCGGTGAGACTGGACACTAATAATGAATCTCCTAATTCTTCTATCATATGAAATAAAGGATTGTGTGCACCCATAGTCAAATAACACTCGTGCAAATACAAAGCCTACAAGAAGTGTACCTATCACGACTATCATATCCTCAAGTGCCTTTACCATGTGGTTGCATACATCCTTACTGGCTTTTGTTGTGTTGGGGCAGTAGGTGTTGTTGATGGTACCACATGCTTCTGATCCCTCTAATCCTAAGCTAGTGGTGCTTGTTGCCTACCTCTCTGGTGTCTGGACCACCCACAACCATATACTATCTCTGGTTCTATGCCCTCTGTTGCTGTCTAGGTGGCTGTTGGTCTCTGCCTCTCTAGCCCTGATCTTGTCCCTATTGGCCTCTTTGCTATTGCTAATGCTAGGGGAGCTAGAAGTGTAAGTCTTTATTGAGGTACTAGGAGTATCAACTATTGGCGTTGACGCGTTGGACAGTTTGCTACTCTATACCTTGGCTAACCACAACTGTAGCATGCATTAGTGCCTGCTCTGCACTCATTAACTCTATGTCCTGGGTGACTACAATTGTAGCATGCATTTGTGCCTGCTCTACACTCACCTCCTTGATGACATTTGCAAATCTGACAGAAAGGTGGTTTGTTGTCCTAAACCTGGCCATCCATTGCCCTCATGGAAACTAGTATATCTATTCGACGTCTCTGTTGTACTCCCTACTCTAGCTGATATAGCCTTCGATGTTGCTGCCTACAGTCAAAGTTTTGGCAACATCGAGTAGCTATAACTTATTCTGCCTCACCTGCAGCTCTCACTATATGGTCAAAGGTAGCAAACTTCCTATCCAAATGGGCCATTTGGATCTAATGATGGAGACCCTCGTAAAAGCATTCTATTCTCCTTCTTTTTGTTGGAACCAAATTTGGTGCAAAACCTTTCAAAGCTCTAAATCTTGTATCATACTACATCACTATCATGTGACCTTGTTTTAGTGTCAAGAATTCCCACTCATTTCTCTTCCTAACATTTGGCAAAAAATACTTCCGATCGAATTCTGCTATGAACTCTTCCCAGGTGATGTTCTGAAGTTGTCAGTGGGCAAATGTGGAACGCATCACTGAATCCCACCATCTTTTGGCTTCATCTTGGAAAGCCTTATAACAATGTGTACCATGTGCTCTATTGGGCATGCCATGCTTTCAAATACACAAATAGCTGATGAGATCCACAAGAAAGCTTCCTCTACATCCATTTGTCAAAAGAATGGTCATCCACCATTTTTTACAAACTTTTCATCCTACCACAATTCCAAATTTCTTGCTTCAACCGATCTATTAGATCCATATCCTAGCTCATACTGCAGAAACTATGGTCCTATACCTGCCGGCACAATGTCAAATCCTATAGCTCTACTTGCACCTGCAATCTACCCGCTATCAGCTACTGCATGTCCACTGACATCTGGACCCATTCTCGTTTGAAATGGGGCAAATAGAGGAACCGTTGATGGATTAATCCTCTATTGCAACGGTGGAGGAGGAAGCGGCAGCAAAGGGCTCATGGGAACTGCTAGCTCTCCTTGTGCCTCATCGTCCATTGCTAATCTCTTCTCCAATATGGCCACTGAGAGGGCTATCTCTAAGTTCTATCCTAAATTCCTCTTGGTTTTGCCGAGCCTCAGCCAATCTAGCAATCGCTACTTCTCTCCTGTCAACTACAGCTACTGCAGTGACTATCATGGCAACAACTTTCACTTCTTCGACTAACTGAGACTGGCACACTAGGCTACACCAATGCTTGCCCCCATTTTTTGCTGCTTCAATGCTTCTTTGAATGTTGATTTCGCCTTCAGGGCATTACGTCGTCCGAAATAAATTTTCAAATTAGACACTTTTCTCAGACTTCCGCAGTTATGCATTTATCACAACAACAGTCCATCTTTGAGTATTTTTTCAGACTTCTTGACCTTCAAATTCGTGGATGTTCGATTCTATTTGTAGTAAGTAATTAGAGAACACGAGTGTGCCTTTTGGTCCATCAAAATTCTTCGTAATGGCTGGAATAAAATTCCAAAGGTGGCTCCTGATCAGGCGTAACTTAGAGATTCAATATTTTTTCATTCCTTGAATTTTTTTGGCCAATTTGTTTCAAACTTGTAGTTTGCAATGCAGTAATAATTTCATCATAAGTTGACCCCCAGATGTCTCCTAGATTGTTCGGGAAAAAAATTCACAAAGTAGTCTCCCAACCCATAGTCTTCCTACACTTGGTCACAATTGTGGTAGATGGCAATGGAACTCCAGCAAGCTTCAAAATTTTGGTAGATTGCAATGGAACCCAGCAAGCCTCCCTCCTAGCTTTCGTGGTACGATAGTGTTGACGCGACAAGCCTGGTCACGCGGTAAGTATCCAACAACAAAACTCCACGGCAGGGCAGTAACTTGACAGCATCCACTATATCTCCCTGCACAAGTCCTTGGCATGCAGCAGCGAATAGTGGTCGGCATGGCTTGAGCAGCAGCCAAAGGGAACTCCAATAGCTTGGGTATCCTGGCGACTATGGTGGAAGCTTCATTCTGTTGATGACTCCTTGGCCCTGACAACACTGCCTCTCCTTAGTTTCGGCAAACAGCAGCACTTCAAAGTGGCAGCACTCCACAGCAAAAAGACTTCACGGCAGTGGCAAAGGCAAGTTCACTCCTCGACGAGGCTTGGTGATGCGGCAAAACCTCCTCCCTTCAACGTTGGCAGGGAGTTAAGGGGCTGTGACAACTCCGGCTTCCACAACAACAGAAGCAAGAGAAGGCTTCTCCTCTCAGCAATCTCCGCCGCAACAGCAACAAGACTCCAATGTGCTCCAGCGGGCTCCAAACAGCAAGTGTGAGCTCTGCTAGTTTGCCGCAGCGACCGACTTCAAAACTTCATGGCAAGAGCGGCAAAAGGTGGCATGGATCTCCTTTCTGGTGGCTCAACAGCAAGGTGGGAGGAGGCTTCACGGCAACAAGGTGGGAGGAGGCTTCATGGCAGCGTGGTGGCATGGCAGCAGGGGTAGCAGGGCAAACAAATGGATTCACACAGGGAAGAACCTTTTCTTCGTTCCCTCAATGTGACAGTAGGCCTTCTCCCTTTTCTGAAATTTTTTCTCCTCCCCTTGCAACACTTAGAACTAGAGTATTCATAAAGCTTTCCATCCCTGGTTGGTTCCATGATTTCAGGGGAGGGATCGTTGCCTGCACTTCCTTATCTTCTCTCCATCTGTCAGCTTCCCCACTTTTGTGGAACAATCAAGACGGTCGTGAGGAGTGTGTTTGACGTTGAGACGATCCGGAGAGGAATCATCATGGGTTTGGGTTAGGGTTGCTAATTGAGCAAGCTATGAGCATTTAACGTTCGGCTCGGCTTGACTCGACTCGAAACTCGACATTTAAATGCTCGACTCGAACTCGACTCAAACTCGAATCTCACGAGCCGAGCTTGAGCAAGGTCGTGTTCGACTCGAACTGGACTCGTAGCTCGACTCGAACTTGACTCGATAAAATAATATAATAATATAGTCTTTATATTATATAATATTATATAATATATATATATATATGTAATATAATAACAAAGAAACAAGATAGTTGAGATGGTAAGTATTCACCTTGATAACTTCTAAGTTGTGGGTTCAAATCACATTGGCCTCATTATTTTTAAAGTGAAGTACTTTTGACTTTTAATCGAGCTGACGAACGAGCTCATAAAAATTAAGTAGTTTAAGTATATTCGAGTCAAACTCGAGCATGTATGTCCGAAACTCGTTCGATCTCGAGTCGAGTTCGAACGAGTTTCGAACTATTCGAGCCGAGTTCGACACTATTCGACACATGTTGAGCTCGGCTCGCTCGCTCAAGTAGCACCCCTAGTTTGAGATATTCGAGTCGAACTCGAGCATGTATGTCCAAAACTCGTTTGATCTCAAGTCGAGTTCGAACGAGTTTCGAACTATTCGAGCCGAGTTCGAACACATGTTGAGCTCGGCTCGCTCGCTCAATTAGCACCCTTAGTTTGGGTGCAGTCCATACAGGTTGTTCTTTATACTTGTGCGTAAGCATAAGGAGTCGACCACTCTTGGGTTTAACCGACTGAAATGTATTTTTATCATAGTAAAAAGTCTCTTCACAACCGTTTTCTCATAAAAATTGCAAAAAATAATGAGAGAAAGTAAGAATAATAGAATACAATTTTTTTTTATCTCTAATCAGGTACATCAGAGAAAATAAAAGAAAAAATAATTTCTTGTTCTTTTCTTTATTTTTCTTTCTCACATACTTTCTCTTTCTCTCTCACTATCCAAATAGATCATCCAATTTGACAGGAATAAAACTTCCCTTTATTTGGGCTCAGTTTATCTGGTTTTAAAAAAATATTAATGGGCTTAGCTTTGCTCATCTTGTTACATTCTAGCACGTCAAATTTTGTAAATGTGGTGCCTGGTATGGGTGGCACCTATGATTGAACGAAAAGCCCTGCAAGTCGAACCAAGATTTCCGTGACTTGGCCATCAATCAGGTTCTATCTTCTTTTTTTGGATAATTTTTTAATTATTGTCAGTAATTTAAATTTTTTAATGTTTTTTCGAAATTTTAGCAAAATCTTATCTAGAAAAAGCAAAATTTGATTGATGGTTATGGGCGACACCAATATCAACAGAGGAGATTTTCATCCCTTCAAGATAAGGGTACTGTCACATTAGTTTATAACTTTTAATAATAATAATAATCAAAACAAAATGGTTACCAGGTATTAGCTAGATTGCACTCTCTGAGCTACAACTGCTCCTAAATAAAATGCCTGCATTAAACAAAGTTAGCAAACTCCGAGACTTGTCACGTTTTCAGACTTTAGAGTTTATCCCCAGGTATGCATGTAGTAACATCACTAATAATTTAATAAAAAACAGATATTTGATAGAAAGAAGAAGATAAAGATGCTTCATAGGATTGAAGTGACATATGTATGTAAGAAAGAAGAAACAAGAGTATGGGCAAACTAAAACGGTCTCTTTGATTGAATGCAAAGGAAGGGATCAGTGGTGAGCATATCAGTTAAAGGTTGACAAGGGGTGGGGACATTGAGCTGGAAGGAAGAGGAATCATTGTCAAGGGAGATGAATATGAAATTATGTCATGAAAGCTAGGCTTAAGAAACAGTTGGCATGTAAGGCTGATTCACATAGCACCTGTCCTTCATAACCTCTCCACTACAACCAGCTCCTTAGCATCACTAATTTTTACTTAAGTTTTTAATATTGTACCGATATTATTATCAAATTGATAATTATAGACCTTTTTCATGTTTAATCGGATGTCTTGAAGAGACAGCTATTTCATGTTTTAGAAAAAAAGATTTCATATGGGCTAATCGAGCAATCAGGAAATTTTACTTTTGTTCGCAAATTTTTAATGTTGGGTTATTCTCATGTTGGCCTGAGGTTGTTGACT
>JAURVB010004661.1:0-149323 GCA_033002965.1 Piper betle
CGAGCATAGGGAATTTGTGGTGCAACATAGTCATTTTAGCTATACTTATCGAAACGCTAGAATTAAATCCTTACCTTGATGAGGTATTCCTCGCCTCCGTTTGCACCTGCCTCTCCGCCCTTGTCCGCTCTGCTTGTTACCCCCCACAAGTACCGCCGCTCCATCTCTGTTGCCGTTGCCGCCCCCCTTTGGCTGCCTCGCTGGTGGTTGTCGCTTCAAAGCTCGCCGTATGTTGCTTTGGCCTCCTCTACGAGGGCATCTTCCTCAACCCTTTCGACTTCGGCCTCGAGTGCGACATAAGCCAGACCACTCCTTTCCCCTCCCCATGCCACTGCCACCTCAGCCATGCCCGCTCCCGCTCCACCTCGTCCGCGGCGTGTGACGTCTTTCTTAGCGGCAATATTTGTCCATTGGGGCAAATCGGGAAGCCGGTGCAGGCACCTGTGGCCCGGGGCATGGCATCACCGACGGTGGGGTCGGCATGAACAGAGCAGCCCCTTATTCAGCCCCTTATTTGAACAGGGGCTCCTCTGTTGTGTGTGAGGTGGCGCCAAACAAGGGCTCCTTTGTTTGGGTTTTGTCCTTGTGGGCGACCTTGGTGTTATGTTCTTGTTTTGATAGATGATGGCTGGGGGTGTGGATGATGATTGGAATGTTGAAGTCTATTTCTATCTTGGGGACTTGTGGGAGTCTTTTCGGGAGTAGAGTGCAAATGGCGCCGGTGTGCTAGTTGTTCCGAATGAGAAAGAGCAGGTTGTGCAGTACTATGTGCCTTATCTCTCCGATATACAGATTTACGGTGGGCTTTCCCCTTCGGATCAATTTAGGTAATCTTTTGTGGAGGAAGGCATTGTTAAATTTTGGTTCTTCAAATAATGTTTCTTGACTTGATTGATACTGAGTTTATGATTCTATTGAATATTTGTATTTGATGATTTGATCATAAATATTCGTGTATGAACTGCTGATTGATTAGTAGCTGCACCTGGATACATACAATCATATGTATAGTTGGAGTTGAATTTGCTAACAGGTTGGAAGCGAGAGCCATTGTTTCGTATCATGCGTATTAAGCCAATGCAAGCTATGCAATTGGGAGATGATGGTAAATTGGGTAGTGAGGTTAGTGACTTATTGTTATATCCCGCCCCATTATTTGATGTTGCTGGAATTTTCTTCAATGTGGTCTATTCATGATTGAATATGATAGCTACTTCTTGTGGCATGATATCTTTTCTTTGGAAGGCCATGCTAATTTCGTCAGAATGGATAATCTATCTTTGAATGATAGATCTAAGAATTGCTCTGAATGTTCTTCTCGTAGTGACGATAGTTCTGTAGGCATCCAACGAGGCCATCTTTTCTTTGAATATTTTGAACACGATTAGCCACAGTGTCGAGAGCCATTAGCTGATTAGGTAAATTTTGCTGCCAACTTATTCGAACACTGATAAATGCAGTGGATTGTATCTGATACTTGAATACATGCTCGTGTAGATTGCAAATCTTATTGGTCGTTATCCTGATGAGACTAAGAAGTTGTGATATTTCATCTCGTGGAGGTGTTGACCGACGTGATGTGAAACCACTGCATATTATTCAACCTGAAGGTCCAAGTTTTTGAGGCCAATCCGTTGGCTATGTGGCAAGTGGTGCTCCTTTCCAGCCGTGGCAAGTGGCTCCAAAATGATGGCTTTGATCCCGTAGCGGGAGAGATACTTTGTCGAGACCCTTCGGCATTTACGACAACAAGCAGTAAGATGGGAAGGGCGGCCTTCCTCTTTGATATGACCGGTAGCACTGTAAACTCCTCTCCTTGGCCGATCAGTAGGGCGATGGACAGCAACGAAACCCTGGCAAGCCCCTTTCCTTGGTTTCGTGGTACACTAGCAAGGCTTGGACTGTTGGGGTCCCTCATCATACGATGGATGTGAGAAGACATGCAACTATATGGGGAATCATAAAGACATGGAGTTATTCCAAGAGGTACGAGGAATTCGAGAAGAATTGCTGAAGACGATGAGTATTTAGTATTTTGGCTCTTGGTATTTATGAGGTTGGTTTTCCTTTCCTATATATATAGTTGTATTATGAAAGAATAGAATAGGAGAGAGTACAAGTGTATCATTGTGTGCTTCACTGTGAGGGTTTTACAGTGAGGCTCTCCTCTCTCTCTTAAAGGAGGGAGAGCCTCTCCTCATGGTAGCCTCTCCTCATGGTAGCCTGGTAGCCTCTCCTCATGGTAGCCTCTCTTCATGATGTACTTACTGTGTCCGATGTGTGTATCGGTCCTAACTGGAGTGTGTTTCAGTTAGAGGTTGGTGTTCCTAACTGGAGTGTGTTTCAGTTAGAGGTTGGTGTTCCTAATTGGAGTGTGTTCCAGTTAGAGGTTGGTATTCCTAATTGGAGTGTGTTCCAGTTAGAGGTTGCAGTTACAGATCTAGACATGGTCACCATTGGTGGTGCATGTGAGAGAAGAAAGAGAAATTGTTCGTTGTGAGGAGAAGACATGAGTTTGGGTTCTTCGACAAGACCAACTGTAGTTTATTTCTTTGGTTGTGATTTTATTTCAATTTGAAAGTTTCCACTTTAAATTTGTGTGTCATATATCTTTTATCCTGTATTGGTTTGCCTTGTCAAAACACACACAACATGGTGTTTGGGGATTTTGGTTGTTAAAATCCCAACATGGACGAGAGGCAAGTGGGTTTCCATATCTTGGCCACGTTGGGTTTATCCATTGTACGGTGACTTATATATAAGTTAATAAAATAGACTCGACTTTGAAACGACAATCCTTCGCTCCACTTCGCAACAATGGCGATCAGCCGAATTTCGAAGTTCTTGCAACTGCAGTAAGTGGGAATGAGATGGGGGATGGTAGTGGCAGTGCAGAGGACGTTCCAAAAGGCAAGGCAACAACACCTCCCTACACAGCCATTTTGTTACCAAATTACACTCAAGCGCAGCCATTTATGTTATCGAATTACCTTTAAGTTATATATATATATATAGATAAGGCAACACCGGTATGTGCTGCCCCATATTTCCAGTGCACCAGTGCTATCCTTTATAGGTCGTTGGATCTGATCCAACTGTCTCTAATCACCCCACCCCCAATGCCTCCTCTCTGGCCCCGTAGGCTGACCAACATGGCTGCAGCCCGCTCTACCCGCTCGCTCCCTCGACTGAGGCCCTGTGCCACCCCTCGGCCGTGGCCCTGTGTCGCCCCTCGGTCGAGCTCAGTGCTGCCCCCTTGACTAGGGCCCAGTGCCGGCCCCTCAGCCGCGGCCCCTGACCTCAACCGCGGCCCGACCCAACCGCCACCGTCGCCCCCCGCTACCGCTGGCATTGTCCCAGCCATTGCCCACCATCACACCCACCACCGGTCGCAGTTGCGGCCGGGCTCGACTTGAGTCAAAAAAACTAGACTTGGTAAATAATTGACTCGGTATCGACTCGAGTCATTAAATAAAAATTTGACTCAGTATCAATTCGAGTCAAGTTAATAAATAATTAACTTGGTATCGACTCGAGTCAAGTTAATAAATAATTGACTCGGTATCGACTCGAGTCAAGCCAATAAAAAATTGACTCAGTCCGGACTCGAGTCAATAAAATCTTGACTCGGTCCCGACTCGAGTTAATATTCTGAAATAATGCGTCCTAACTCGGTAAACGGTTGAAAACTTAATTTTGCGATCAACTATAAATTACAAAAAATGGCAGACTCTTATATATTTTGATGACATTTAAATTATGTTGATGAAGTTGGCAACACATCAAAATCAAAACAGATGAGAGCCATCTCATTTAACTTTCTTCCACATGATGAATAAAAGTACAAACTTACAAGTTACAAATTTGTCAAGTTTGATTAAAGTCAATAACAATTCATGGAAACAAGTTACAAATCACTAGCATTATACAGTCGGAGCTATCACCCTTCTAGATTCGGAGCTATCATAGTCGTTCTGCATCACTGCTTTGAGATTCGCCATCACCACACTGACGCCCCTGAATAGATGCCACGACTCCACTTTCAGATGGAACATTTTTTTGCCTACATATTTAAAAAACAAAATATAGAAAATAATCACATAAATTATATATAACAAAGATCAAAACAAGGGTTGTGTTAGACAACATTACTGATGTGCTACAATTGCAGGGCAAGTGCGCTTATCATGCCCAACTCCCCGTTTATTGCAACCATGGCATAACCTATCTTTTACCATATGGTCCATTGTAAGTTCTTTACCACTCTTCCATCTTTTACCACTTCCTTTTGTCTTTGATTGTGCCGGTAGATGTACTTGTATTCCATGCTGGACTTGTATTCCATGATGTGGATCATCTACCACATCTTCTACCAATTTCTCTATCTCTAAAAGTTTTTGCTTGGCGAGGTCAAATTTCTCAGATGATGAATATGTATTTTTGGCCCATCGATTAAATATACAGTGCAATTCTCCCCAATTAGAGAATAAAGTTTTGTTGAAATCAGCACGAAGTTCCACTCCATCACCGTCAAAAATAACTTCCTTTGCTATTTCAAGTGTCCATCTCTTCATGATATAGAGTTCAGGAAAAATATCCCCTCATTCAATCTCAGTACATACAGCAAATGCCTACATGGAATACCTTCACTTTCCAAAAGTTGACAACTACATGTGCATCTACTGTCAACTCCCTTGTAAGTAACACGTGCAACCAACTCTTTATTTTTTATACAACATGTTACATCATACTGTTCAATATCATCTTCATCTAATTTCTTACGAGATGAGCCACAAACCAAACTGTATTATAATTCTTCTTGAAACTAATAAAATATTTTTCGAGTATAAACCTTTGTCATCTTAGATTCCATCTTGAATGGAGTGACCAATTTGGGGCTTTTATATGAGTTTTCATAAGATTTTTTTGCCTCGTTCAATCTCTGTCTTTTGATGACACTCTCAAATCTATATATAAATTCAATAAGGTTATTTTTTTATTCACATACCTTGAGTAAAATGAGTTTTGAGATTTACTTCATTGTGAACTTCTTATACCAGCCAAAATATACCTTTGTTATACATAGGCACCTACGCATGACGAATTGCATATATGGATTTTAACCACTCATTTCCCTCCAAGCAATTGTCTTTCATTATTACACTCCAGTGTGATTCAAATTCTTCTTTGTTTTTGGCACCATAAATTAAACTATAGAATGACTAATAAAACTCCCTTCTGTGAGCAATTGCACCTAATTTTTCACTTTCCTTCTTAAGGATATGTCAAATACTAAGATGATAATATATTGAAGGAAATGTCAATTTAATTGCTTTATCCATTGCAGGATCTTGATCAGTAACAATTGCCCCCAGATGCCTTCCATCCATGTATTTCAAAAATGTTTCAAATAGCCACACAAACAACTCAGTCTTCTCATTACACAAAAAACACATCCAAATGTAATTGTTTGCCTGTGATGGTTTACTCCAGTGAACGGTGCAAAAACAAGTGCATATTTATTTGTATCATATGTTGTACTAAAAATCATCACATCTGAGAAAAATTGATAATTTTTTCTTGCAATTTCATTAGCCCAAAAACAATGCTTCAATCTACCCTCATCATCTACTTCATAGGAATAAAAAAGGAGTTATTCATCTCTTTCATTTCCTCAAATTCCAACAATAATTGGGCATCTATTTCCTTTATCTCTTCTTTACTTCTTGTCTGGGCATTTCTAATATCTTTTTGTACAACCAATATTTTCAGCCCCACCTGCTTCAATTTTTAGCACAGACATTAGTTGAGAAGTTCTTATATTAGCCTCTCCAAATATGTCAATAAAATTTCGGTGCACACTTGTAACATGCCTATGTGACCTGAGAAATTGAGTTTTTGATGGTGTCAGGAGTGCATGACTATGCCCCTCTTCAAAATGCATGACCTTCCATATGCCCTCTCTATTTTTAGTTACCCTGATGCATGCATGACAATCTTCTCTAATTATAGGATGGCTTCTCTTTTTTCCTTTGTGGGGTATTTTCTTTGTGCCTCATCTTCTCTTATATGTCCTTCTTTTTAACACACAAACACTTGCAACCATAACTCTTTTGTTCTCTTATGATAATTTGTACTATATTTACATAACCTAAATCCGGCCATTTTTTTGTAACTACTGTAGAAGTTGAGTTCATCGTCTAAGCAATCAAATTCTATTCCCACCTTTGATTTAAACTCATCTTTTACACTAGGATAGGCTGTTGTAATATGTTGACCTGATTCTTCTTCCTCATATCTGTTATCTTGATGATTGTCCATTCTTAAAAAATACAAAATTTATAAAAACTAAGATTATTTTCAACTAAAATAGTAGCAATAAACATAATTTAATTTAGTCAAAGTACTTTTAACTCTTACCTGAACGTTTGTCTTTGGTTGGATTTGTTCTTAGCTGACATATGTAAATATGGCCTCCTCGACTACACTTACAAATATTTTTGACCTAAAAAAAATATAGAAACATAAGTATAAGAAATCAAGACAACTATCACGCCTCAAAAAAAAAATTATTGCTTTGTAATTTACTATTTAATTTAAGCATAAATCCAATTAAAAATAAAATTTTATGCTCGACGCAAGTTCTGCATGTCAAGGGGGAGGCCGGCCAGGGGGGCGACAGCCGGGGGCCAGCGGTAGGGAGGGGCAGGGGAGGGGGGCGGCAAGTTGCCGACAGGGTGGGGCAGGGGGCAACATAGGGGTAGGGGTAGGGGACAGGAGGGGGGCAGGGCAGGGCAGGGTGTGGGGCAAGGGGCGACGTGGTCCTTGTGGCAAGGGGGCTACAACGTTTTATAGCCACGGGCTGGCGTGATGCAGGCCGGTGGGTGGGAGGGCGGGAGCATGGGGGAAGGAACAGGGGGTGTTTGGGTAGCTTAGCTCCAGGCCATTGGATCTAGATCCAATGGCCTGGAATCAATGCACTGCCAAACAAGGCAATGCATAGGAGCAAATTTCTTATATATATATATATATATATATATATATATATATATATATATATATATATATATGAGAATTCTTCTTGGATTTCTAGGTAGAAGGTGGATGGAATTCACTCAGTATGGGCATTTATGTCAATATCGTCTTTGACATGGCTTGGTTGCCACATATAACAAGTCTTATCACTAAAGCGATGACTAAAACAAGTTAGATTTAATGGGGTAGGGTGTGATGTGGAAGGTATACTTAGGTTGACAATTTTTTTGGGAATGAGACTCCTTTTCTAAAGGATTTTTGTCTTTGGCAATTTTTACCATGTATCCCGCGACTTCCAGCTCCTGTTTCTTCGCCATCAAAGTTTGGAAAATCATTTGCAGCCCTTTTCTTTTCCCCCTCCCTCGTTCCGATCCTTATTGTCTCACACTCCTCAGTTAAGAAGGTTGGGACGGAGGTCAATTAGGTGGTTTGTTGGTGCCCGTGAGTGTCTAAATATGAAAAAAGAGATTCGGTACACAACGAAATATCTAACACTTAATCAAAAATTAATACCAAAAACAAAATTTTGTCCTCTAGAGATAGTAAACAAATATAAATGGCTATATACAAATAATCACAAGTATTGTTGAACACGATCAAATAAACAAGTTACAATAATTTGTATATGAGCAAAAAATAATTAAAGCATAAAGAGTAAAGATAAGAAATCAAACACAAAGATTTGTAAAGAGGTTCCTAATTAATACATCTTCTCTTCTATACCACTGTATTTAATGGTTGGGTAGGGCTTATATGTATAACTATGGCCAAACCGAAAATATGTTACAACCTATTTGTACAACTATTTGTCTTTCACCAAGCAAGACCCAAGTATTTTACAAGCCCATTTGTCCTTCACTACACATAACCCTGAGCTTGCTTTACAAGCCACACGCTTGTCCTTCACCCCTTGATCTCTCACTCGACCTCACAAGTTCAATACGACACTCACAATTACAACACTACTCAACCCAACTTCACACGAGAAGTGTACAGTAGCTCAATAGTGCAAGCATATACGATACACAAGATTAACAGGATCTTTACAATACAAGAGATATACAAAAATATAAAGTATTGTCCAATCTCTTGAGAAAGCTTTAAGGTTGACACAATGAAGCTTTATTCGAAGCTTATATCCAATTGTAGCATTTCAACCTTATTCCTAAATAACACACCCACTTTAGAATTCTCCAACATTTGAATATTTAGATAAGGATCTAGCACATTCATGTTGATAACAAGCTTCCTATATCATAAGTCCACAGCTTGTGCAACATCCAACCACTTGAGTTATTAATGTGGAAACTTCCAAACTCCAACACAAGTTTTCCACTCAAGTTTAAATTCCAAATTCAAATAAGTCATTAAAACTTTAGGTTCCACTTGAAAATCCAGTCTTCAAGAAGTCTCTAATTCTGTCTTCAATAAGTCTTCAAGTCAAGTCCATGCCCATGTCCAAGTCATTTTTACCAAGATCAATTCCATTTCTAAACATGTCCAAATGTCAAAAAACAATATGAAATGTCACAACATTCTAAAGTATACAATTCATAATTGAATAATGAATCAACTTGCTATACTTCAACCAAACCTTATCATAGAACAATTCATCATATAATTCACACGAATAATATTTCATCTTCAAAATCCGAAGTGCCCAAGTCCAAAACTTAACAAAATCTACAAATAAGGGATATTAAATTAGAAAATGGTGAAAACTTAGTGACAACAATAGATGGAGAGGGAGACAAAAGAAGGTGGAATCTTGAAGAAGAATGGGAAATTACAAGTCCAAGAGATGAAGAGGCGGTGGGTATCGAAAGTTAGGGTAGAGACCACCCAAACTTCCAGCAATGCTAGGGCTGAATCAGCATCATCTTTCCATGAGGAGTGGGGGTTCAAAGGTAAGCATGTTTGTAAGTGCATATGAGTTTAGCTTTTGATAAATGGTCAGATTTAAGATGAAAACATGGGTTAGGCTGAAATGGTGTATTTAGGTTAGAATATGACATGGAAAGAAAAATAAAGATGTGATTATATTATTTTCTAAGAAGAAGTTGTTAATTGTATATTTATGTGCTGCAGGATACTTATTTGGATAAAAATCAATGGAAAATAATTTAAGTGGGAAGCATTTAAAATCATTTGTGTGCAAAATCTCCTTTTATTTACAGTGTAATCTTGATCTAGTAGAGAAAAATGCAATGATGATGACTAGTAATTTTAATCTAATATGTGCTGTCTTAATATCACCCTATTTTATGATAATGGGAAGATTGTGGAGAAGGGTACATGAATTTCATAGTTAAAATCATTAGGTACATGTATGCTAACAAGAGATGTCTCAATCTACTTTGTGGACAGATATATGAATAGAAATTAATGAATATAGTGTGCATGATTTACAATGTTGTAGATTTCAACAACATACTTGTAACACCCTGTTTCGGGTCACCCGTGAACCGACCCGGAAATGTCACCGGCGACCGAACCGTTCGCTAATGTACTGGTTCGGTTAAGCCGACCCGGATCTGCCCTCGGCGTCTTAAGATGGGGATGCAACCATGAGATGCATGAATGGGAACAATTGGGTTCTAACGGAGTCCTACATGCATGTGATGATATGCAAGCAAAACAAAACCATTCAACAAGCAAGAAATTTAAATAAAAATTTATTAATATTTATGGAAAAACGGACAGAATCTCCCCTAAAAGTACAATAGGGGCCAACCTATCCACAACAAGGGTATATAAATATTTTATCAAAATACGATAAAATATAACAATCTACTATGGCATTCAATCATTATCTCTTTCGTTTCATCTGAGCCGAGTCTGAACTCCAAGGCTCCCTACTCATTCACAATTATCCGCTCGTCTCATAAGAAGCAATTTATCAAGACAAAAACATTCTAATTATCATTCACACAGCATTAACACACCATCATTATACATTACACGCGGCAGGTACATGTGTGCGCAGTTCCGTGCTGCTCCTCCGCAGTCCCGACAGCTTTCATCGCTCGCATTCCTCACCTACATATATATAGAAAAACCATCAGTAACGAGTGTTACCGGCCCGGAAAATAACTAATATCAATCTGGCACAGGAGAGCAAACTCTCCTGTTGAATGAAAACCATATACTTCCTCAAGAACTCTCATCAGGGCACATATGGGAGCCGTCGCCCTCGGGTCGACAACGTCCCCCTTTCTTTCTCATTCTCATACCTTAGCCATTTCTCTATCGCTTCTCGCATCAAATCTCATTCCTTTTCGCCCTCTACACCTTCCATATTACTCCTAGCCTTGAGCACGAAGGCCGAGCACTCTCAGGCAGTCGCCTTTAGTACCCTTTGAAACCACAAGTCTAGACATGCGCTGCATTGCAGTACCCGTGAACCTCCACACTTCTCCGGGTTTGAGGAACTCAAAGGTGGAGTTGTCAGGATCCCTCGGGAATGAAACGGCCCGCACACCATTCCAGAGCCCACTATCGACTCACACGTGCCCGCTCGCGTAGCACGGTAGTCGGATTTCCCTCATTCAATCTCTCACTAAAAACACGAAAACTATACATATATATAGGTCTAGGTTGGGATTTATACAATAGGCCCAAAGGCATCGTGAGCTGGATCTGAAGTTCGAAAACAAACTCGAGGGATCTCATCCTCGAGGGTTATTAATCCGGAAAATTGTTGGCTAAATGGCCCGAGTTAAGTGGGATCCGATAAAATGCCACTTAACTCATCCTGCACATGATAAATCAAATACACAATAGAGTAGCGTAAAAACAGAGAACGAGTCCTAAATGGACCTGGTAGAAGCTCCACACGGGTCCACGCGCCTAGGCGGCGAGCTCCTACATCGTGCCTACACAATCAAGCTAAAAGCTAACGCCCGCATGATGAATCGCACATCCTATAGCATGCACACACAATCAACACAATCACGCATCAATCACACATTCATCCTAAGTCAATTCTAGTGAGTTTTCAATCTACTTTTCATGAAATCAGGTTAATTAATTAGTTCACCTAATTAATTCCTTACTTTTCCATTTTAACACTCATCAATCAACCAATTTCATAATTTTTATTAAATTACACACAAACATACAAACACGTCAAAAATATGAAAATTCATCTAATTATCTAGTCTAGCATGCTTCCCTAATAATTATAAAATTTAAGAATTTACGTCGGAGTAATTTATACCTCGCGTTGTTGAAAATCGGCGACAGGTTTCCTTTCGTGGCTCGAAACTCGAATTCGGCACCTAGCAACATCCGAAGTTCGATTGGATTTGACCGGGTATGTTTGGCGGATGATCCGGCGAATTTCCCACGTATCCAATTTTTCGGCGGTTCTGGCAAGTTTCAGTGATTTCTGTCGGTTTCCGGCGGTTTTCCGGCGATGATTCTGGACGGGGCAATCAAGGGGTCTATCGGCACTAGCTCGATGAGCTTGGTCCAATGGTGGTGTCAAATAGGTTACCCGGGGCAGCGATGGCTGTCGGCGGCGACGTCGAAAACGGCCGGCGGCGGTGGCGTGCTCCGATCAGGGCTACGGCCAGCCTCGACGGTGGTCGGGATGATGGGGGAAACGTCGGCGAGGTCAAGGGGGTGGTCGTTGAGGTCATGGCGGTGACGGCACAGCCCGGACGGTGGCGAATCAACAAGGAGAGCGTCCCGGCTCGTGGGGCGATTTCGGCGTCGTGGCAGTGAGACGGTGGCCGAGGTTGGTCGGGGCGGGACAACGACGGCACTGCAAGGCGGGGCTGTAACACCCCAAATCCGGTTCACGCTCGTGAACCGAACCGGCATGTTACTGGCCCCGGTTAGGTTCGCTAACCTGAACCTAACTCATGCGGATCCAATCTCGGCGTCTTAAGATGAAGATACACTCAGCAGATGTCACCCTAACATGGTACTACATGAATGACATGCAAATCAAAATACACACCAAGACAATCCCGATAAAAATTAATAAAACTTTGAAATATAATAGACAGAGTTTCCCATAAAAATTCAATTAAGGGCCACCCTGTCAATATCATATATTCAAACATATATACGCATAGCAACAATAGCATTCACACAGACTTCTAATCTACTATACTCATCATTATCTGAACTTTGGGTCTTAACCCATCATACTTTTGCTGCGCTACTCTGATCATTCATCTTCATTCTGTTATCGTGTCTTAACATTTCATTCACATCATATCATCATGCTCAAACATTTAATCATAGCATTCACAAAATAATAACATAATAATACAATATTAAACATTCAGAAATCTAACATGTGTGTGCACAAGACCTCATTGCTCCTCCGTCCTGGCCGGCCCGTCCATCTCGTGCTTATCACCTACATATATATAAGAAAAACGTCAGTAACAAGCGTTACTGGTCCGGAAAATAAAATATCTATAACAAACTGGCTATGAGAGCAAACTCTCATATGAACGAAAACCATATACTTCCTCAAGAACACTCTGAAGGGCACTACTGAGGAGCCACTGGGCTGCAGACCCGGTAGCATCCCGAACTTACTGCTCTGCTGGTACTGTGCTACTCTCAGCACTTCTTTTTCAGTACTTCTCATGAAACTTTATCCTAAGCCCTCTCCGAACCTCCATATCTCTCCTGGCCTTGAGCACGAAGGCCGAGTACTCTCAGGCAGTCGCCTTTAGTACCCTTTGAACCACAAGTCCGGACATGCGCTGTACTAAACAGTACCCGTAAACCTCCACGTTCTCCGGGTGTGAGGAACTCAAACGCGGAG
Organism: Piper betle; assembly: GCA_033002965.1. Lineage (NCBI taxonomy): Eukaryota > Viridiplantae > Streptophyta > Magnoliopsida > Piperales > Piperaceae > Piper > Piper betle. The sequence goes on from JAURVB010004661.1 coordinate 12,827, forward strand.
TTGTCAGGATCCCTCGGGAATGGAACAGTCCGCTGGCACTAATCCAGAGCCCGCTTTGACTGTCACGGCATCCTCTGCATGGTACGTGCAGTCGGTTTCTCCATCTCTCGTCTCACTGAAAACTCGATAAAACTATATATATAGGCCTGGGAAGGGATTCATATAATAGGCCCGAAGGCAACTTGTGGTGGATCTTGTTTTCGAAATCATCCTCGAGGGATCTCATCCTCGAGGGGTTATTAATCCGGAAATATTCGATTAAATGGCCCGAGTTAAGTGGGATCCGATAAAACGCCACTTAACCCGCCCTGCAATAATAAAATAAACATACAATAGAAGAGCGTAAAACAAGACGAGTCCTAAACGGACCTGGTGGAAGCTCCAAGCGTGTCATCGCGCCTAGGCGGCGAGCTCCTACTTCGTACCTACACATCAAAACTAGATACTAACGCCCGCTAACTAAATGATGCATCAAACTCAACAAACATCACACAATACAAATAACATCCATCAACATAACAATCAGAAAATCATAAAAATTAATTAATCCTAGCTCATCCTATTCATACAAATTTTTATTACGTGTCTGTAACTTATGTTGTGGTCACTTATCGTGCTCTGACTTGATCTACTTCATTAGGTTGCTTACTCTTCACTCACACTTAATCTCATCATGCAACTCATCGTTTCATCCATCATTAAACATTAATCACATCACTAATCATAAATATGAAAATAATTCTACTCATCCTATTCCTACCAATTTTATTGTATTTTTCCTAAGTTACATTACTCGATTATCGTGCTCAATTTACTTACTTCATTAAATCACTTAACCTCCATTCACTATCAATCACATCATAAATCCTAGCATGCTGTGCTAACAATCATTATCAACTTTAAATAATCAAATCGGAGGTAATTATACCTCACGTCGTCGGCAATCGGCGACGGTTAGGGTTCCGTCGCGCGCCTCGAAGCTCGAATTCGGCGCTCCTCGGCGTCCGAAGCTCGATCGGGCTCCACCGGGTGAGCCCCGCGGAAGATCCGGTGAATTCCGGCGAATTCCAGAAATTCCGATTTCCGGCGGTTTCCCGGCAGTTGCGGGCGGTTTTCCGGCGACTTCCGGTGGTTTTCCGGCGACTATTGCCGGTGGCGTCTACTAGCCGGAAAGGGGTCGTGTTGGGTACCCTCGGAACCGGCTCGACGAGCCCGACTCATCTATGAGGTCGACGTGGTCGGCCGAGGCAGTGGCTCGCCGGAAATTGGCTAAAACAGGGCCGGCGGCGATGGGTCGCTAGATCCGGCCGGCCACGGCGGCGATGGCCTCCGCTCCGGTCGGGGAAGGCTGCTAGGGGGTCGAAGGTGCTGTGGCGACCGATCGATCACGGCGGCGTTGGTCGCCGGCGGCGGAATCGGCGACGGGACCGAAATGTGCCGCGGCGCTAGGCGAGCCGATTCCGACGTTGCGGCGGCCTGGCAGCGGCCGGGGCTGGTCGGGGTGGCACGGCGACGTCGTCGCCGAGCTGGGCGGCGTCGGTCGACGGCCAGGCGGCGTCGGCCGTGGCGGCGGTGGCGCGCGAACAGGGGCGGCGCGCGGCAATGGGAAAGAAAAGGTCGGGGAAGAGGAAGAAAAGGGCTGGTGGCAATTTCGTAAATAATACTTGACTCGTCTCCGGCTCGAGTCAAGTATCATAACTAACTCGTATTAAATCCTAAAAAATTTCATAAAAATCGGGAAAAATCCCGTAAAATCAAACAACACAAAAAAAATTATAATGACATGCTCTAGAACTATCAACCCACCCAAACTGCCCGAACGCGTCCTAACGCGGTAAACGGCCTAATACTAATTCTACGATCCACTATATATAAAAATAAAAAGAAATGACTGGCATACTCTCATATATCTGATAACTCATTCTGTTCTGCTGTATTCATGACGTTATCATCATATATTTGGGTACGCGTGACCCTCATAGCTCATACACGCGACCGACGTCGGCTCGGTACACGTGTCCTGAAACTGACTCAACTCGAAAAAATAACGGTCGACCCGACCGGTTCTAAATATAAAACCCTAACTCGAATCGTGGGTTTTACAGGGGCGGCGACGATCGGTGGCAGTGTGACATCGGCGACGAGCACAAGGCGGCGGTAGGGTTTGGGTGGGGAAGTGTCGGGAAAGGAGGTGAAATACTCCAATGGCAAAATCATAAATAAGTATTGACTCGATTCTGACTCGAGTCAAAATAATAACTAGTTCGTAATAAATTCTAAAAAAGTCTATAACAATATGAAAAAAATCTCATAAAATAAAACAAACACAACAACATCCAAATGGCATGCTCTATAACTAATAACCTACCCAAATATAATTCAACGCGTCCTAATGGGTTATTCGGCCTAAAACTATTTCTATGATCAAACATATAAAATGAAAAAAAAATACTGCATACTTTTATATATTCTGATAACTCATTTCTTACCATCTCCTCGACGTTATCATCATATATTCAGGTATACCTGACTCTCATCGCTCATAACTCACGGTTAGCCTCGACTCAGCATGCGGTTCATGAAACTGACTCGCCTCGAACCAACGGTCGAAGCGACTGGTTCGGTATTGTAAAACCCTGACTTGAGTCACGGGTTTTACAATACTAGTATGTTGTCAAGAAATATATTGGTATACTCTATGGCCAATAATGTGTAACAACTCCCAAGTGGAGAGTTGTTATGAGTAACAAATGATAATTTAATTTCGATTTTATCATAGGTTTGACAATGAGGTTGAAAGAGGCTTTCATAATGGGGGAGATGCTTAAGTACATACAACCTTTGATAAGGCTGTAGAGATGAGTAGGAGTTATGGGAAGGCGAAGGTATGTTGTTAGGGAGGCTACAAGTTGATTATGATGGTAATACGAGAATTTGCTCCTCAACATTGTGAGGTGAGCAATGGTGCACATACTACATAGCTTCCTTCTTGGTAAAGGGAACCAATACGTTGAGGATGGATCATGTGGCATAGTTGTAGACTTAGAGGGGCTTGGACAATTCAATTTTGTAGAAATGGTGTACTAGACATCGCAATGAGGCGGGTTTCCTTAATGTGGCATTGGTTGTCCTATAGGTATTCTGTTGGTCTAAGCATAGACATACTAGTATAATACTATGCAAGTTATGTCTGAAGGGTGTGCAAGTTGGACTGATGTATTGTTTACTAACATGTTTGTTCAGGTGTGGTTATTCGAACACACTAACATACAAAGAAAGAGAATGATACAAATAATTCCAAGGGCATATAATTGGGTTGAGTTAGGATCATTAATGACAGAATCCGATAAGAAGTTCCATCACCAAAAGAAAGGGTTCTATAGAAACCTTTATACTCACGTGAGACATGATGAGGTATGTCGTGTGATGTGCGTGATGTTGTCAACATGAATACGATAAACATGAAAGAGTCGGTAAAACAAGTTTTTTATTATAGATTGTCTTCACTTTGGTTATATCTCATGAGGAGCAAGGTCTTCTACCAATTGATACCATATAAGTTGGTGTGATGGCATATCAAGACTGCTATGATTTTTATAATGATGATTCCCATTGTAATGTGCAAAGTGTATTGTCTGTTTGCAGCTTGGTGTAGGGGTCAGGGAGGATGACCATGGATACAAGATTTTAGACCTTGATAGGAGGATCACGAAGGTTGAAAGTGTTGGACACCCCCTGCCCCACCCTACCCCACCCCTAGCCCTTGTTAGAGTCCTATCTCTCCACCCCAAGGACTCCAACTATCGTCGAAGCCCTCACCTGAAAATACAACTATGGAGCCTATTTATGTCAATGTGGAGCATGACATTCCAATTTAGGTGAGGACATGAGAGGGCTTAAAGGTATGGGGTGGGAGAGGCAAGTCCAGGTAAGGCAAGCCAAATTGGAGGAGGAGGTAGTACTGTCATGAGGATTGAAGAGGGATGCTGATGCACAACTACCACCAACCAACTTAGAGGATGAGGTGGGAGGGCTGCAAGGTTTGGAGAGGGTTGTGGAAGAAGTAAGGTCAACAAACTTGGACGATAAGGTGGGATAGGTAGATGATAATAGGATTAGGAGGGCCAAGTTGAGTAGCATATGGTGGAGGATAACACACCACTAGGAGATGCAAGTGAGGCCGACATGGAGAAGGCCAATTTGGAGGTTGGTGAAGGTGTGCAGGGATAGGAAAGCTAGGGAGAAGGGGAGGATAGGGAGGGAGAAGGGGAGGTCAGATAGGGAGAAGGAGAGGAAAGAGAGGGAGAAAGGTAGGCTAGGTAGGCAGTATTTGCACACCATCTACCTTCACCAAAGCCAAGGAGCTTGACAAAGAAAATATAGGCAAGAAAGTTGACCAGACCCATCCCATTGCCGAGGAATTTGAAACAATCAATATTACTGCCTCCCCTACCATTCCTAGTCTAAACAATGTAGAACCTGTCATGTCAGAGGCCTACCATCATATATTGGATAATGATTGGCAAAATATGATGACGTGACTATTACGCTATTTTATTTCAATTTGCACTTTGTAGGGGGTCAACTGAATTTGTATTATCATGTGTGGACAGTTTTACTGTAAAACCCACGATTCGAGTTAGGGTTTTATATTCAGAACCGGTCGGGTCGACCGTTATTTTTTCGAGTTGAGTCAGTTTCAGGACACGTGTACCGAGCCGACGTCGGTCGCGTGTATGAGCTATGAGGGTCATGCGTACCCAAGTATATGATGATAACGTCAGGAACACAGCAGAACAGAATGAGTTATCAGAATATATGAGAGTATGCCAGTGATTTTTTATTTTTTATTTTTATATATAGTAGATCGTAGAATTAGTTTTAGGACGTTTACCGCGTTAGGACGCGTTACGGGCATTTTGGGTGGGTTGATAGTTCTAGAGCATATCATTATGATTTTTTTGGTGTTGTTTGATTTTATGGGATTTTTCCCGAATTTTTATGAATTTTTCGGATTTAATACGACTTAGTTATTATACTTGACTCGAGTCGGAGACGAGTCAAGTAATATTTACGACTTTGCCACCGCACACCCCCGACATCTTCTTCCCAAACCCCGACGCCGCCCCTGTTGCAGCGTCGCCGCCGCCGCTGTCGGCGCCGCCCGGCCGCCGATCGTCGCCGCCCAGCTCCGCCACGGCGTTGCCGTGCTGCCCGACCAGCCCCGGCCGCTGCCAGGCCGCCGTGACGCCGGAATCGGCGCGCCTAGCGCCGCGGCTACGTTTCGGTCGCGTCGTCGATTCTGCCGCCGGCGACCGTCGCCGCCACGATCAGGTGGTCGCCTCAGCACCCTCGAGCCACTCCAGCGACCTTCCCCGACCGGAACAGAGGCCATCGCCGCCCATGGCGGCCGGATCTAGCCACCCATCGCCGCCGGCTCTGTTTTAGCCTTTTTCGGCGAGCCACCGCCTCGGCCGGCCACGTGGACGTCGTGGATGAGTCGGGCTCGCCGAGCCGGTTCCAATGGTACCCTATATGACCCCTATCCAGCTAGTAGACGCCGCCGGCGATTGTCGCCGGAAAACCACCGGAAGTCGCCGGAAAACCGCCAGTAGCTGAAAACCGGAAAATCGGAATTCTGCTGGAATTCACCGGATCTTCCGCGGGGCTCACCCAGTGGAGCCCGATCGAGCTTCGGACGCCGATGAGCGCCGAATTTGAGCTCCGAGACGCGCGACGGAACCCTAGCCGTCGCCGATTGCCGACGACGTGAGGTATAATTACCTCCGATTGATTTATTTAAAATTGATGATAATTGTTAGCATAGCATGCTAGGGTTAATTAATTATCATGATTAATGTCTTGACCATGAATAAAGTAAAGATGTGCATGATGAGATTATTAGTGAATGAAGTGATCTAATGAGATGAATTGTGTATGAACATGTTAATCTAGTACGATGCAACTTAGAAGAACAGAATAAGATATGGTATGAGTAGTTGAGTTAGGATTATTTATTCTTATAATTATTTGATGGTTATTTTGATGATGATTCTGTGTTTAATTGTGTTGAGTTTGATGCATCATTTAGTTAGCGGGCGTTAGTATTTAGTTTTGATGTGTAGGTACGGAATAGGAGCTCGCCGCCTAGGCGCGATGACACGCTTGGAGCTTCTACCAGGTCCGTTTAGGACTCGTCTTGTTTTACGCTTTTCTATTGTATGTTTATGTTATTATTTGCAGGACGGGTTAAGTGGTGTTTTATTGGATCCCACTTAACTCGGGTCATTTAACCGAATATTTTCCGGATTAATAACCCCTCGAGGATGAGATCCCTCGAGGATGATTTCGAAAACAAGATCCACCACAAGTTGCCTTCGGGCCTATTATATAAATCCCTTCCCAGGCCTATATATATAGTTTTATCGAGTTTTCAGTGAGACGAGAGATGGAGAAACCGACTGCACGTACCATGCAGAGGATGCCGTGACAGTCAAAGCGGGCTCTGGATTAGTGCCAGCGGACTGTTCCATTCCCGAGGGATCCTGACAACTCCGCGTTTGAGTTCCTCACACCCGGAGAACGTGGAGGTTTACGGGTACTGTTTAGTACAGCGCATGTCCGGACTTGTGGTTCAAAGGGTACTAAAGGCGACTGCCTGAGAGTACTCGGCCTTCGTGCTCAAGGCCAGGAGAAATATGGAGGTAAGGAGAGGGCTTAGGATAAAGTTTCACGAGAAGTACTGAAAAGAAGTGCTGAGAGTAGCACAGTACCAGCAGCAGAGCAGTAAGTTCGGGATGCTACCGGGTCTGCAGCCCAGTGGCTCCTCAGTAGTGCCCTTCAGAGTGTTCACGTGGAGTATATGATGATTTCGTTCATATGAGAGTTTGCTCTCATAGCCAGCTTGTTATAGTTATTTTATTTTCCGGACCAGTAACGCTTGTTACTGACGTTTTTCTTATATATATGTAGGTGATAAGCACGAGATGGATGGCCGGCCAGGACGGAGGAGCAATAAGGTCTTCTGCACACACACATCGGGTGATTGAATGTTTAATGTTTTGTTTATGATGTTATTTTATAAACATGCTATGAGTAAATGTTTGAGGCTTGACAATGAGATGAAATGAAATGATCAGAGTAGCGCAGCAAAAGTGTGATGGGTTGAAACCCAAGCTTCAGAATGAGTGTATAGTAAATTAGATTCTGCGTGAATGAAATTGTTTGATACTTGGTTATATATATTTTTATATGTATATTTGACAGGGTGGCCCCTAATTGCATTTTTAGGGGAAATTCTGTCCGTCATATTTCAAAACTTTTATTAATTTTTATCGGGATGGTTTTGGTGTGTACTCTGACTTGCATGTCATTCATGTAGTACCATGTTAGGTTTGTGTATTCATCCATGCATTGCGAGTTGTATCTTCATCTTAAGACGCCGAGATTGGATCCGCATGAGTTAGGTTCGGGTTAGCCAACTTAACCGGGGCCTGTAACATGCCGGTTCGGTTCACGAGTGTGGACCGGATTTGGGGTGTTACATTTACGGTCATATGGATTGGTTGAAAGATCATGACAAGGTGATGCTTGCGTCGTGCATGGTCTCTCACCACCCTCATGTGTCTGACAACATTGTAAGGAATACTGACATATACCACTTGCTAAATAAGAATTTCATATAAAAAAAGATAAGTTCGTAGATGAAGTTTAATTTTAATTTGTGCTAAATCGATTACTAGGTTGATATTTGTAACCATGGAGATAATGTTTGTCACATATCATTGATGCATACAAGACCATGCTTGTAGACCGGCAATTGCGGTTGAGGAGGGTGGACAAAAAGCTTTTAAACATTAGTTTTTGTAACTCAATAGATGGTACCTGGTGTATACTCTATATGTTGGCAATCATGTTGTCGCAAAATATAATGGCAAGAACTGTTAAGATTGATAAAATTGTGGGTCTTCCAGGCTACTGACGGGAACCGTTGGAACCAAACATACAAATCGGTTTGGACAACTAGAAAGAAGTGGAAGAACACTGTCATGATACCACTTTGTAATGAGGATGATTGACATCTCCTCACCGTAAAACCCCTAAAATAACTAGGTTATTTTATTTAGGGTTTTGTAAATCTTGGAACGAATCTTAAATATTATTTAATTAAATTAATTCTTAGGAAACGGTATGATAAATTGTCAATTACTATTCTTGGGCATATCGGTCTGATGATATTTATGAATTATTTCCAATAAGTTTTATTTATTTTATTTTATTTTCCCCTTTCGATCGAATAAAGTTCGACCACACATTAAACCGTTGGCCTTGGGTTGGTAGTGGCTAGCGTCTCTTGAGTAGGTTGACGTGGGTGTAAGGCTGGAGTTTTGGTTGAGAGTTGGAGATAAGGGAAAGACTTGGTCTCCCCAAGTTGTTGTTGGATGTATTGGAAGTTTGGGTTGGGAGGTTTGATTTCCAAACACTTTTTGTATTTCATTATTAGTTGTCTTTTCACATTTCAAACATCTAATAAATTAAGCCAGTTCGGTAAAAAATTGTAATAATGAATGAGGTGGTTGGATATTATAAATGAGTTGGTGAAATCGGGAAGGTATAAATTTTTCAAGTAGAATTAAAATTATATTATTATATCTCTTTCGGAGTAAAGAACCGATTGTGGATGTCAATTTGGAAAAATGTTAAAAAGAATTTATCACTTTTATTTTTCCATGTAGTAGGCATTCACACAGCTTTCTTTTCTCCCCCTTGTGTTGTCTCTACTTTGTTGGGCGTCTCTCCATTTGCTCTCGCATATAGGTACACCTCTCCTTCTCTCCCTCTCGTTTCCTGAGTGCATGCATCTATAATTATTGTGTATTACACAAATTTTTGGGGTGTTTGTACTCTTTTGGGTTTTTGGTTTGATTAATAGATGATTAAATAGTAATTAATTCATAATGAATTCAAATTGACTTAAATTAAATCAAGTGATCACATCGATAATGGTTGATCATATTTTGTTATCTTATGTTTATGGATAAAAACGTGCTTTATATTATATATAGATAGCTAAATTATTATTATTATTATTATTATTATTATTATTATTGTTAGTGTTGCTAATTTATGTATATAGTTGTATTTTAAATTCATAATCAAGTGGGTTAATTATTAATAAATAATTGTTTATATAATATAAAATAATTATATTGTATTTTCATTTGGGATATGTATATTAATTATGCTAGATAATTGTTCGTCCAAATTTTTCACCGCACCCCTCGGCTCAATCATGACGGTTAACCCAGCCAGTCGTGGTTGAACCCGTGGTTATGCCTAATTTAATAGAAATAAGATACGTGAGATTTATTCGGAAGGAGGGAAAGGGGTCCACGAGATTGAAGAAGACGAAGTCATTGCGCCATTGAAGAAGACGAAGTGGAGGAAGACGAAGTCATTGCTGCCATTGAAGAAGACGAAGTGGAGGAAGATAAAGTCATTGGTGCCATTGGAGAAGACAAAGTCATTGCATTGGAGAAGACAAAGTTTATTGCATTGGAGAAGACAAAGTTATTGCATTGAGGAAGACGAAGTTGTTGTTCGCTTACTATAAAGAAGGACGCCATTGCAGGTTGAAAGGGCAAGGGGGATCTGGCTGCAATGGAGGCTAGAAGAAAGAGATGCCATGCATTACTACTTAAAGAAGGAGCCACTTGAAGAAGTAGAAGACTCTGTCTTGTTACTGGAGACCTTGCCTTGCTGTTGCTGAATTGAAGAAGGAGTTGCTGAAATCCACCCTGCTGCAATTAAGGTCGCCATTGAAGGTTGATGATGCTGCTAGGAGGAGGACACCCATGTTTGCTGGATTGAAGAAGGAGTTGCTGAAATCCACCCTGCTGCAATTAAGGTCGCCATTGCAGGTTGAAAGAGGGAGGGGGCTGGAAGACGGTGTTCCACGCCCAGGCTGCTGCTGTTAGGAGGAGGACGCCCTACTCCTACATCCTTGCTTGCTGCTGCCATTGGAGAAGAAGCAAGGGGAAGGAAAATCGTCATGTGCGACGCTGTCTTTGCTGGATTGAAGAGAGAGTTGCTGAAATCCACCCTGCTGCAATTAAGGACGCCATTGAAGGTCGATGTTGCGGTTAGAAGAAGGATGAGATGCCAACCTTGCTGCTGCTGATTGGAGAGAACGCTGCTCCAGCATGCTTTTGATGAGGACGCTGCATTTGAAGATGAAGGTTTGCTACAATTGAAGGAGACGCCTTGGAGGAGTTATTGCAATCCAGAGGAGGAAGACAATCTTTCCCTGCTGAAGTTGAAGCAGCATTGCAGTTGCAATTTTCATGCATTCAAGCATGATATGTTTATGGAAATGAATAATTAGGATTGGAAATGGCCATCCCACCGAGTGCATAAGAATTGTCTAAGTGTTATTGGATACTTGTGACTCTTTAGTCTCATCCCGCTGTCTCTTTGCGCGGCAAGGGCGCCTCGGTCCCACCGAACCCTTCCAACCCGACGCGGGAACACTCTAACCCGCACCAGCGGACGAACCCGCGCCCGAACAATAATGTTAATGTATAAGTGGTACCATATCATTTAAATTATATCAGTGATGGTTTACATATTTTCAATGTGTGTCTGTATATTTAATGCATATGTGGTCAATTAAAAATATGTGTTGTGGGTATTTAATATCAAAATGAAATAAATAAATACTAATATATCATGTGTGGTTCATGTTAATATATATCATTTTCGTTTAAGTACATAAATTAATTGCATTAATCCATTAAGTCAAGATTTGGAAGATGAAAATTTAATTAGAGTAATATTAATAACATGCTAGTGAGTTGAACATATTTATCATACAGGAATGTGTGGTTATTCGCATTGCTAGGCCGCTCGGAGTTGAACTTGCCAAAGTAGGACGAGGAGTGCTACTCAGGTCTAATAGGACTCTCTTATGCTTGATCTCCTACTTGGCTCACATGATTTGATTTATATCGTAAAACGTAGACAGTGGCATTTTATTGGATACCACTATCTGCAAGTCATTTAACCGATCTTCCGGATTAATAAAACCTCATTGATGAGATCCCATGATGAGTTTTGGAAAGATTATATGATCCAATTGAAAGTGCACTTTAGCGTTAAATGACATGTCAATGCCTAGACTTGATGTACGTATTATGTTTTTAGATTTTGACTTGCAAGCATGATGGATGGGATGTGTGACGTCACCGAGGGGCTTGGTCGATACCCACCTGTAGTGCTCGGTGATGGTCTCATAAATATATATAATATGAGATTACTACCTGCATGCAGTGTATATTTCAACAATATTCGGCCTATTGCCTCTGTCGACTATATATTGACCATGCAGTACTAAAATGATTATTAGCTAGACCTTATTAGCCATATTACATGCATGTTACTATGAGTTATCATCCAGTCCATGTTAATGGATTATCAGTGATTGTGATTAGGCACAATAGGCTACTTTTTATAATCGGTGTGTTGTGAACGAGTGGTTGTTTCTTTCCAATTTCTTGTGGATAACTATTTTATCCATCCACCAGTATTGAGATTTTTCTCTATAAGTTATTTGGGATTCAGTAATACTCGTTACTGACCCGTTTTCTTATATTATGCGAGTAAGCAGGCTTGAGTGTCCGTCAGTGTAGCTGTGTACTCCATAAATGTTGGGGCGACATTTTGGTGTGTGGGCTTTTAGCTGTTTTGTGTTGTGTGCCTTTTGTGGACTTTATTATCTACTGATATGTATATATCTCATTGGTGTTGATGTCTTAAGATTGCGGATCATGTTGTGATGATGTGGCCATACAACCTTGAGACTTGTGTTGTGATCCATGCCGACTTATACCTTCTAAAATGGTACTATGACCATTTGCTACTTTTTGTTTACCTAACTGTATTTCCTCTGTTTTGCACATGAAATTCTCTGTAGTACAAAGGTCTACCTTATTTTTTGCATGTTCCTCCAACTCCTGGAGTTCTGAAATTGATGGTCAATAAATATCTAGATATTTGAAACCATGTTAGTTGTGCATGTACATGGAGCACATAAGGAACATAGGTTGGAAGAGCTTTTGTGATTATTATAATTGGAAGAGAAGAACCCATGGGAAGACCTGGTAAGCCCGCAACATGATGATCGTAAAAACTGTACTAAATGTAATGTGAGTGATTTAAAAATGTAGTGTAATGCCTTGGGAAATATTCTGTGAATGCCAAATGATATTATGACCTATTCTGTGATTATTCTTTGATTGATTGACAATTATACATGTTGTGTAATTTTTCCTTCATCCTATTTACATGGGAGACTCTGCCAGCTTTTCTATGAAGAATTAGTCTCCTTTGTAAATTCAACTCACCTAAGATGCCTAGGTGTCTTGCATGCATTGTAGTGTTGACTGCACATTAGATTCCCTCGGGTTCTGCCTTTTGACGCCATGAGTGGTTAGGTCCTTTTTGTGTCAGTTCTCCATTTTAATGAGTTATGAATTAGTATCCTGAAATTTATTAGTTCAATTTGATTCACTCCTCGGGTAAATAGGGGTGTTACAATGTCATTCACTCATCTTGTACCATGAAGTCATCTCCATCAACTCCCAAGTCAATGCCCCAAGTCAATGCCATATGCAACATGTTTTGTCGGTGACACAACCCTTTCTATAGTGGTAATTACGTACTAGTCATCCATATTAGTACGGTCATGAAACATTTCCCTTCCAAATCGATGTCCAATGGTATGGCGCTATCACATGACGACAATTAACTTGGTACATCGATATTGTCCCACTCTTTGTTAGAGTGAAATGAGTCCTTGTTGTCACTATCATCCACTACTTGCTTCCCTACTCTTTTTCAAGAAATTAACATTGCAATTACGAAAATATTATGAGGCCACCTATTAATTTGCTTACCTTGTTCCCGCTTCTCTTGGCAAAACTAGTATCTATGAAAACATGCACTCTTCCTGACCCCCACCTCCCCTCCACATTGCATTCAGGAGCTGGGTTCGACCCTCCATCATCATCTCCTTGCCTACAAAATATGTACATCAAACATAAACTCAATTATACTAAACATGTTGCTACAAGATAAATGTGGGCATGCCAAGCAACCCATTTCCCTACATTTTGCTTCATATGACATCCACATTTGCAACAACAGCTTTGTCCCCCGTAGTTGAGACTTGACCTCTCCATGGCCATTGATTCATTTAGAGGGTTCAGCCTCTCCATCTTCACTTCTCTTCTTCGGTATATTCTTTTCTTCCTTCTCCATATAAATCGTAACCATATGTGTCACACCAATTATATATTCATCAAATGTGACCTCCACATCCTCATTACTCTTGATGGTATGTAAGAACTTCTCCGCTGATATAGAGAGAGCTACTTCTTAAGCTTCACATCACAAACTTCTCGATATAGGGAAGCTTCGTTAATACTATATTCAACATCGAATATAAAGTCCTCTTGCGCACAACTTGCAATAGCTTCATTCCACCCAAATACTTTCTTGACTCTTCATCATACTTGCCATTGTAGATCATGCACAACCTAATACCCTATCTATCCATCTTGAAGAAAGCATAGTTCAAAATTTACTATATTATTGACCACTTTCTATGCAACCTTATGCTATAACGCTATACATGCATGCTACTAGTAGGGTTATCATCTTTTAAGGATTACTTCCTTTGAGCGATATATTACCTACCAGTATACCAACAGGTCAATAAAGGCCAAAATGATATACAAATATGATCATGTATCTCCAACATCCTATCATAATTTCTTTACAACATACCATGTATGTAATACCTCGATTCTGTTCAAACCCAAATCGAATCAAAACAATAAATTTTGGACTGCTACTCTTACTCATTTGAAATAAAATCCTAATCATAGGACCATACCTAACCACTCGATGTATCAAACGACAGAAGGCCCGAGGCATTCTAAATGCACATCTGAAACACATGACCACTCATACGCATGCACAGACTCCTAAGGTTGGGCACATAATGGCTCATACAAAAGAGATTCAAATCCTAGGAAAAATCTATTATAGTCATGTAAGTAGGACGTGGGAAAATTTTCACAACTTGTATAAATTTCATATTTAACAAAAACAAATACAAAATATTTTATTCATTACATTTCAAAAGATGGAATTCATCCAAACACATTCCACAACATTCACTGAACATTAACATCATATTTTCACAGCAATCACAACACGCTATACATTCTTCAGACGGAAGGTTGTCTGGTCTTCACTTGAGCTTTCTCCTACAACACAAAACACAACAAAAACTCCTCTAACTTGTATTTCTTCTTTGCTCTATATTCCTGCACAAATAATATGGTGTAGTGTATCTGACTATTTTAACCTTTAGTTCTAAGACTTTGAAGTTTGGATAATTCTTGCACAAAATAGTTAACCCTGCATGCCTCAGAGTATACTACCTATGACATAACTCAAACATAGGGTAGTGATAATAATTTTAGGCCAACTTTGCAGTTCAGTCGAAATGCTCGAAGGCTCTCATGCGTGATTTCATAATGACTCACTATCCCACATATTATTCTCATTATATGGCCCATTGGCCTCAAATGGTAATCACAACACATGGCCCACCCACCTCAACATCAACATGAGCAAACACATAACACCAGAAGGACACGTCGTCTTCCCCTTGAGTCATTCTCGATCCTTTTATCCCTTCTGGCCAAAACTGTAATACTACACTATATAGAAAATATACGTCAATAATCAAAGATTACCGGTCAAAAAAATAACTAGTGACAATATTTCAAACTAGCATATGGATGACTCATCATTTATAGGAAACTTCAACATGAATTTAGAAAATCTCCATCACTACCCTTGTCATACTGAATTATCGTCAATAGGGCCTAATCATAATCACTGAGATAAATATGCACATGAACCAGAACTACTCAATGTAACATGCCAGTACTGTGGCAAATAAGGCCTAAATCTTAAGCATAAGTCATAATCTAGTCAACGACAACATACCCGTGGCCAATAGGGCCTACCTGATCATAATTGCAACATTTTATGGTCTGAATACACTCAACAGAGAGCATGTACATGCCAAGTACACACTATTGGCACGTACTATAAATGAGTATCATAATCATTATATTAACCACTTAAATGAGTACCACAGGCAGGTATCGATTGTGCCCTTTAGTGGGCGTCACACTCTCATCTATCATGGGTATCATAATCGTAAGGCCTGGAAAGGGTCTAATAAATAGCGTTCATTCGACTTTTGAGCTGGATCTCATTTATTAAAAATTCATCAAAAGATCTCAACCTTGGAGTTTAATTAATTTGAATAATTGACCAAATGACTTGTAGGTAGTGGAATCCAATAAAATGCTACTAACTACATCCTACAATTAGAAAACAAACTTGTGATAAAACCAAGCAACAGATTAAGGAGTCCTACAAACCTCTGAAGTAAGCTCCGTGTCCTAGCTCGATGAACTCAACTCCGTGTGGCCTAGTAAATGTGACCACTACACAAACTTTGTATGATGTATGCATGCATTGATATGAAGACAATCTTATATACAACAAAATGACATGGCATACAAGGACAACAATAAATTAAATATATCACATCACATCACAGCATCATTCATGTGATGAATATCATCATCACTAAATAAGTTTCTATAAAAATAAATATAGATTATAAGACGGAGATCTCAGTACATTATGAAATAAATTCTGGGATTCCCCGTGTACTTTAATCTGTTCGAGAACTCTCGGTAATTTAATTGAGATACCTAACAAGTTAATCAAGAATTAGATCTCAATAAAATTATGAAAACTAGTTTAAGTTGTCGTTAATCAAACTTAATCTCAATGATAATTTTGCCATAACAATTTTAAATCTAAATGACTTAAGAGATGTTGAGTCACACCCAACCTTTGTCTCTAAATCATTGATTATCATTATTAAAATAATCTTATATTATTTATTTAATTAAGTTAATTATTATTTAACTGAAGATTTTTACACTGATCATTTCATAACCAAATATGAGTTAAAATATTATTATTTTATCTAATTAATTATTTATTTATTTTGGCAAGCAAAACAAAGCAACGTGAATGTGGCAAAAAATTAGAAAGTTTTTTTTTTGCCGTTATTAGGTAGATTAGTAGGTAAAATTATAACTTTATACCAAATCAAACATTTTGCCACAATAAACAAATAAAAATAAAGAATTTTTATATAAAAATCAAAACTTAAAAATGATGATGAATAGTTCTACATGTTTAAACATGGAGATCTACATGCCACCAACAAAATCATGCCAAAAAACATGAAAAATGGGAGAAAGGCATACCTTGGCGGGGGGGAAGTGGGAGGAGTAAGGATAGGAGGGACGAGTAAGTAGGGGGAAAAGGGGCGAACGAAGTACCAACAATGACCTGGGAGAAGTGGATGCGGCGGCTAGGCGGAGAGGAGGAGAAGAGGGAGAGAAAAAGTGGAAAGGTGAGGGAGTTGTATTCCCCATGTTGCACACCAGCGCAAAGCATGCACAGGTGCAAAGGCACCCGACGAGCGTCGCTGTGCCATGCACAACACCACAGCTAGGATAGAGGAAAGGAAAAGGAAGAATAGGAGGAAGAGGGGGAGGGGATGGATGGGGAAAGAAAGAGAGAAGGTCAAGAACGCTTGTAGGGCTCAATTAGGATTAATAAGGTACACCAAAAATGCACGCCAAGCGATTAAAACAATAGGCTATCACCAAACCAAAAGCAAAACATACACAAAACACGTGTGAACATAGCCGTACGCAACAGCTACCAAAAGAAGCAACAAGAGCCATCGGCTTGACATTTGGAGCCGACTAGATAACACAATAACAGACATGCCTAATGGCCAAGCCCACAACAACAGATAAGGATCCTCCTAGCACTTAACTGATTGAACCGGGCCGACCGCATACTACTCAGATCAAACAACAACAAACCGAACATAAAACACAGGACCGTGGGCCGGGTTTTACAATGCCAGTCTCTTCAACTCAATTTTGTGATTCATTTGTAACTCCCATGTCATGAAAATCCCTACACTTACCCATCGTCTCTATACATACTCTTACAACCACCGAACAACATGTATCACCCACAAGACTCAACCCCAACACCTTACTATTAGTTGTTCACAACATGACTGCTGTAAACCGTACAAAATACTAACATGCATGCATAAGTGTTAAAAATAACATACATCTTTCACAAGACTCACCAACATGCATCACTCACAAGACCGATGATATTATGACCATTACTACATCTCATCTCGCATAAGGGTCACACACATCATAGAATACATGAACATTCATCAAAACTACCCTTTACCCACTTATAAACTGTACAAAACATATATGTTCCATTAACCTCTATTGTCAACACTGACAACCTTATTTTTAGAACCTAGCTGAAATATTATAACCTTAAATAAAGAAGTTCAGAGGAACCACATAGGAAGAATAAGTGGATAATTAACTAAGATGGAAGAATGAAGATTGAGGAAGAAGGGGGTGAAGATAGAAGCACAAGGGACTTGGGCATCACAATATAAAGAACGGAGAAGACCGCCACAAGTTTTTTAAAACAAAGATCACGTGGATATCACCCATTCAATCGCAGCCAGCTGCATTAAATTCCCCCTCTGACTCTCCTCAACTCACACCCCTTCTCATCATTGTCCTCCATTTTATTAATTTTCCATTAGGGGACATAGTCGATCATTATCATGTAATATTTTATGCATAAATTATATTTGTCTTCTATCGCATCAAAAAATTCTTACTAGTGTAAAACATACATAGGGCAAATCCCCCATACATAGAACACACACACAACTGAAACAAGTCTACTTTAATTTGATTTATAACTAGTATAAGTTTATATGATTCAATTGGGTTGAATCGGGTTCAATTGAATTTTAATATTATGCAAAAATACTTTATTAATTTTTTTGTGATCAAAATTTAATTAAATACTAGTTAAATATTCTATGTTTTTTCAAAAAATTAGGTTTTAGAGATAATATTGGACTCAAAAAATACGCATGAATTAAAATAATACGAAGCCTAAATCAAGTCAAATTTGAAGAGGGCATATGCATAATACAATTCTTTGTTTTAAAAATAATTTTTTAGTTTTGGAACCTAATTGAAACATTTCATTTGGCATGATTCAACTACTTTACTTATCCATTTCTTGAACACTTTTTATATCAATAAAAACATTGATCAGCCACTCAATAATAGAAATAAATTATTTAATAAGTGGCTTTAGAAGTTTTGTTTTCTCACATTGCCTTTCTTACAATGCAGTTAATTTTAAACCAATGATAGTTCTTTGGACATATGAATATTCACTTAATTTAAAATTATTATTATTATTATTAACATTATTTATCAAAAACCTTTAGTATAATTTTACTCAAATTTAGAACATAAAAATTGTAAATGTTACTTATACATATATAATCACATTGCTCAAATAAAGTTTTACAATTAATAATGCACCCTTAATTATGATTTCTACATATTTTTAATTTATAATTTCTACATAATCATGAATAAGTTATTAATCAATTAATTAATATTATTTATTGTTTGAAAAAATAGAGTATAAATATCTGAATAAAAAATCTTTAAGAAATGATAAATTTCATTGAAATATTAAAATTATATTGAAATTAAAATATTTAATTATTAATACATACTTAATTAAAATTTTTACTATGTTAAGTGTGATCCCATTGAGATCTTCGACCATTTAAATTTTTTTTACCATTTAAATTTTGATCGGTTTTCAAACAACACAAAAATAGTTTTATTTTTACTATATTTTATAAATATTGTATTCTGAAAAGGGATATTTGTTTGATTTAAGTATGCATAAACAATCTTTATTTATAAATAATAATTAGTCATGCTTTTTAGAATTTAATTTAAAATATAATTATTAATAAATTTAAATGTAATCGCTCTTGCCTAATATCAGATTAGTTTTCCGAATCGGACATATACGTGGAAGGGTGGGACATATCCTGCTCCTTCGAATGATTTGGTGCACTTTTTAACCTTGTATAATATTCAATGGGTGGCAACCTTGGAACTGCGATGTGCGGCTTTTATTTCCCACTGCTAGAGGTACTAACTCTTCTCCCTAACCTCTTACTATTTCTCCCATTGCAAAATCACATTCTGGGTTCATGCCGCTTTGTATTCCATACTTTTCAATGATCGAATCTTCTATTTCTTGATATATTGGTTTCTTAAAGGGGTTTGTAACTGATATTGGGTCGATTAAATATTCACAGCCATTGGCTACGGAAGTATGTTATGGTGGATTTTTTTTTTCAAAGCTATGTGATGGTGGATGTTGATGGTGTCTCTATGTGCTAAATGGGAGCAAAAGGAGAAAATTGATTTTGTTGTGGATGTGTTTCATGTTGTGTGAAAGATGGCAAAGTTGAACTAGAGATTGATTTGTGGTATTGGGTGTTGATGTTTTTATGTGTGTAAAAAGGTCACGAGTTTCTGTTTTAATGAGAAGGTGCAAAAGGAGAAGTATGATTACAAGAATGCGTTTAATAATGTGTGAAAGGTGAAAGAGCAGAAAGGTTGATTTGTACATTGGGTCTTGATGGGTTTTTTTTTGGTCTGTAAAAAGGTTACAAGTTTCTTTTCTAATGAAAAGGAGCAAACGGGGATGTTTGATTTGTTAGTGGTTGTGATTAATGATCTGTGAAAGATGGAATAGTTGAATTAAGGATTGGTTTCTGGCATTGTGTTTTGATTAGGAAATGGAGCTAGCAGAAGATAGTGGGAGTTCTGAGAGCAACGGTAGTTCTTCTCAAGGTGTTCAACTAGAACAGCCTAGTATTCAAAGGGCGAAATGGCCACCACTTGAAGCACCAGCCATGGGTATGTCTCAATTTTTGAGCAAGGAGGTCGATTTTCCTGTAAGATCAGATAAGAAGGTTTGTCCTGCCATTGAGACCATCGACCTTAGTGATCCTGATGCTTTCAAACGAGTAGAAGGTACTTGTTCATTGTCATTGTTTGTTCTTTGGTTTTGTTTTAATACATGTGGACTCAAGAAAGATCTCACCTTAGATGGTAGCTCTACTTCTTGAATGCAAGAAAACTACAAAGACAAGATTGTTTGAGATCTGCGCTGCCAAGAGCTGGGCTCCCCCTGAATTTCAGTGCCACGAGGAAGGACAAGATCTTGATAAAATGTATGTTCATCCCTAATCTTTATCATCATTGTCACGGTCATTATTTTCAGCTAAGCTAGCTAGTCTGGTGTTTGAGGGAAGATGTATTTTGCATCACATTTTGTTAGTGTTCAGAATTGGGTTGATAGGAACAAAGTGGCCAGGTTCTTTTCGGCTGCCGCCCTGTCATAACCTTCAAATTGGGGGAAAATACAGTCAATTATTATCTTGGCCATCAACATCGTTCTCGTCTGGGCCTTACCTTAGCTAGATTGGGTTTGATGGTGGCACAAATTTTGCATCGCATTTTGTTTATTCAAAATTCAATTGATACATCAAAAACCATATAGGAACAAAGTGGAATGTTTTTTGTGTAGACTGACCTCTTGTTGCAACCTTCAAAGAGGGGAAAATTATATTCACCTATCCCCATAACACCAAAATTTTAGAAATTGTTATCAGAACATGTTCCTGCCACTTCTAGAGGTTATTACATGTTTATGAGCGACACTAGTCTCATTTTCAATGTCATTTATGACAAGTATCAGCAGTCATGACATGCAAATAGAAATGGAATTAGTAACAGCACATTGTCCTTACGGGTTTTTTTGGTGCAGGTTTACTTGTAGTTGTAAAGTTGTGGTTCAAATCCAAGGTAGAGGGCGCACCCTCATAGAATGCATTGGTGAGGCCAAGTCCAGGAAAAATGCTGCAGAAGAGCATGCTGCAGAGGGAGCACTCTGGTATCTTAAGCATATTGGCTATCATTAACAGATGAGATCAAGCCAATGTTTCACAAATGCATTTTGGCAAATTATGTGTTCCATGTAAGTTAGAGTCGTGCATTTGCAATTTAAAATTGTTGGAACAGCTGATTTTGGCATTTGATTATGCTTCTGACCATCTACCGCATTTTGTGAGAGGGATAAATAAACATATTTTCTGATTATGTTTGTGTTATATGTTATCTGATAAAAAAACAATTGATTAGATACGCTCGTAGAGAAGCTTGGTAGGGCGTGGTAGGACAAGCTTCAGATATGGTCTTGGCTAGGGGTGATGCGAGATCTCTCCGTTTAGTTTCGCATCTAATACTTAATAAGGGTAAGATTTTGTTTATAAGTGAGAATAAATTATATATTTTTAATTTGGTTAACCAAGATGGCCTAGACCCATTACATTGTACTTTGGGTCGAATTGTTATAGGTGATATCAGAGTAACCAAATTTCAGTATTAGGTGATGGGTTACATTAAGGACGCAAGTTAGGTTTATATCACGAGCCAAAGAAGTCATCTGTGCTAGGGCTATTTACAGGATAAGTGTAAAAATTTTGATAACGAAATTTTCTAAGATAGATAAATTGTGAGATTCCTTAATATAGCTTCACATCTAATACCTACTGTAGTAAAATTTTATTTATAAATAAGAATAAACAATAAATCTTCAATTTGGCTAACTATTTTTGAAGAAATGACTTAAATTAATTACGTTGCATTTGGGGTTGGGTCGTTTAAAATAAACATTTAGTTCGAATCCGACCGAACCAAATTGTATTTATCGTAACTAAAACTAAAGTGAACTTAACCAAAATATTTCAGTTAATTCGGTACGGTAATCGAATAACTGAATTACATCATAAGTTATATTTTTTTTGTTTAATTATTTAATTAAAATTATATCATTATTTTAATGAATATAAACATTTAATAAGTAATTTTAAATGTATATTTGATATCAAATAAATAAAATTTAATCATATAATTATTATAATTTCATGATAATTAGCATAAAATAAAGATTTTGGAATATTTTTTAAAAAACAAATCGTTTAATTCAGTTTGGTTCAGTTCTAAACCAAAATAGTAATGTACACATTAGTTTCTTTATGGCCAACTAAAAATTGAACAAAACTATTTCAAAATCGAACTGAAGTGCTTGTTTGGATTTGGTCCGATTCGGTACCCCTAGTCTTGGTTGTGTTTGTATTTCTAAGTACTTCTATTAGGAATTAACGTCCTCTTAGCGAGGCAAGCTGGTATCGGTAAGGGAATAGGCGATGAGAATATGAATATATTTTATTTTTATTATTATTATTATTATTATTATTATTATTATTATTTTCAACCGTTCTAAGAAAAAACCAAAATTTAAAAAGTGAATGTTCTTATTGTTGATCATCAATGAAATAGTCTAAAGATCGGTGGTTTTTTAATGAATAGTTACTCTTATTGAGACCCGATCAAGGGAAGGTTTTGTCACCACCTTTAGAAATTATTTTGTTAATTCTTCCCCCTGCAACTCACAAATTTTATCGACCACCTCCCGCATCTCTTCTAAATTACCAAACAAATATTTGAAGTAACAAACAACTATCTTCGATACATATTATAACAAAGGAAAACTCATCTTTGTTCATCAGGCGTCATTTATTTATTTGTCTAAATTTGCCACATGTCTCTTATGAATATTATATGTAATTTTACCATTTCTGGCCCCCTGTATGCCTTATTATTTATAACTTTAACCTTTTATTAGGAAAGTCGACGTCTCTTCTTTTCATAATTTTCTCGTTAGAAAAAGTAATAATTCTTAACCAATTTTGTACCAATAAAATAATTTTTTAACTCAAATTAGATTGTGCAATATGGATCCTAAAAATTACTAAAAACAAGTAACAACTAAAAACAAGTAACAACTATTAACTGAGTAGATATATATAAATTAAAAACTTTTGGTTCAATTAAAATTATTAGTTTTCAAATCAAATTCAACCATACTTTAATTTAAGGGAGAATTTTATGAGTAGAATTTTGTAACTTTTGTATTAAATTTTAAAAAATATAATTTGAAACAAAATACAACTATATATTTATGATGGTACTTATGTATCTAAAGGGACATCCATGTAAACTGCTCATTTGCCCGCAAGATGCATGATATTTTATTTATTTTAAAATATATATTTTTTACATTTGTGTATTTTTAAGTGATTTTGGCTTTTACATAAATTTAAATTGACTTAGAGTGCATTGCACTTTAAATAATAGTTTTCCTATAATATTTATTTGTAATACTGGATATGTATTTAGTATATAACTATGTTTTATAATCTTATCTATTAGATTTATTTTTCAAAAATAATAACACATTCTTATTTATTAATTAGTCGATATTTGTTGATTTGAAAATTTTACTTGCTTAAGCATGGTTAAACCTAAAATAAAGTCTCATTGATTTTTATTTAGTAGGTATTCACTTTTTATAGCCTTATCTTTTTTTCATCAAAAAGCTTAATATATTATTATTAATAATTAGTTAATATAAATCAATTTATTAATTTTGGAATTTTACTTACTTAAGATAGTTAAATTTCAAATAAGTTAAAATTTTTAGATGATTTAAATTTGCTTCTTCCATTTGTAATAATAAAAAGTAAAATTATTATTTAATTTACTTTTTATAAATATATAATAAAAGATAATATTGTAAAATAGTTACATGAGATCATTGTAAATTAGGGCAGGTTTATATATATTATATTTATAATAATAATAATAATAATAATAATAATAATAATAATAATAATTAATCCCAACTTGGCGTGCTTGTGAGAGATAATGTAAAAAGAGTTAGTTCTGAGGGTATGATTAAGCATAATAACAAGATATTTTCGTATAATTTCGATGCTTGATTGCCTTCCCCAGTAGACTTTAAGATTTCAACCCAAGCAGTAAAAAAAAGAAGAAAAATCAAGGGACAATGGAAGTCCTGCCATTGGAGGGAAGCACCACTATACACCTAATATCCTTGCACTTGTATATATCTAGCTCAGAGAATTGATTGATGGGCAATGAAGCGGACCTGCAACTTTTATTGTTGAGGATGTTGGAGCAGAAACAAAAGTAGGATCTGGTTGGGTCTTCTTTGCTCCTTCATATCTCCTTCTGTCGGTAATTTAATTTTTGTATAAACATTAAAAGGAAACCCCGACGAATTCTTTCCAGCAATGCTTGCTTCTGCCATAGAGGTGTCTTATAATTAAGCAAAACAAATAAGATTTTTATATCTCATTAATTATCTGAATTAATTGTCATGAGATAAAAGGGCTGGTTCTATGACTATTTTGATTCATGTAACATTTGAATCAACCCAGTTCCCCAAAGCAAGTAAAGAATATAATTTTCCTCCAAATGCAACACCCACCAGTCCCACCCTCCCTTGTCTATTGTCCTCGACGACCATCTATTTTATCTCCCAACAGTGAGTACCCCCAAGAATAACAATATAAATTCGAATTTTCCAGGTATAGGTACCTCTGGAACTTAGGAAGGAAATAAAGAATGAAAGATAAAAACTATTTTTTTCAAAGAGGTGATGCTGTTCTTTTTTCAATGAGGTGATAATTGCTCAAGAGGAATGCCCTTAAAGTTGAGATAAAGGTAAATTGAAGCGGTTGGATGTAATCCAAGGGTTAATGTAAAAGTGCAGCACATCCAACACCAACAGCAGGTAATCCTTTCCCAATAATATATATATATATATATAGGATAAAATCTTCCTGTACTGCAGCACAGCCATCTTGGCTGTGCTGCAGTATGATCTTGGCCGTTGGATTAGCATCCAACGGCCAAGATCTAAAAAAAAAAAGGGGGGGCGGCGCCGCCGCCGGCTCCGCCGCAGCAGCACGTCGGAGGGGGCGGGAAGGCTGCCCGGCCACGGCGACGGCCGGGGGGGGGGGCGCCGGCGACAGGGGACGGGGCGCGGCGGGGTGGTGGGCGGAGGCCGAGGGGGCGCGGCGGGGTGGCGACGGGCCGAGGGGGCGCGGCGGGGGCCGGGGAGGCGGGGCGGGGTGGCGGCGGGGCCGAGGGGGGCGCGGCGGGGTGGCGGGCGGGGGACGGGGGGGCGCGGCGGGGTGGCGGGCAGGGGCCGAGGGGGGCGCGGCAGGGTGGCTGGTTGGGGCCGAGGGGGCGGGGCAGGGTGGCGGCGGGGGCCGAGGGGGGCGCGGCGGGGTGGCGGGCGGGGACGGGCGGCGGTGGTGTCGCCCGGCGGCGGGGCGGCCGGGGAAGACCCGGGGCGGCTAGATCTGCCGCCCGTCGCCTGGCGGATACGTCACCGCCCCCGGCGGCGGCGACGGGCGGGCAGGGGGTGGCGTCACGTCGGCCGGGGTGGCGGTGACGCGTCGGCCGGCGGTGGAGGCCGGCGGCGGCGCCGCAGGAAAATTTTTCTTTTTTTGATGGGGGGCATGTTTCAGCCGTTGGATTTGATCCAACGGCTGAAACACTGCAGCACAGCCATCTTGGCTGTGCTGCAGTACAGCAAATCCTCCCTCATATATATATATATATATATATATATATATATATATATATATAGGGGGGATTCCTGTACTGCAGTTTGATCCCAGCCGTTGGATCGCCATCCAACGACTGGAAAATCCCCCCTCCCCCTGTTTTCACCCCCACGCCGTGCCCCTGGCACCGCCCCGCGGCCTCGCTCCGCCCGCGCCCACGCCCCTTGCTCGGCCCCGTGCCCCTCCCCCGCGCTCCCCGCCCTGCCCCTACCCTTCCCCCTCCTCCCCCTCGCCGCGCCCCTCACCCCAGCCCACGGCCCTCGCTCCGCCCCACGCCCCTCCCCTCGGGCCCCCTGCCCCGCCCCATGCCCCTTGCTCTACCCCGCACCCCTCCTCCAGCGCCCCCGCCCCACCCCCACCCTTCCCCCCTCCCCTGCTTTCACGCCCCCGCCACGCCCCTCGCCCCGCCCCACGGCCCTCGCTCCGGCTTGGGAGTCACGTGAGTAGGCAGTTTTAGCACAGTCAGCAGTGGTGTATGTGACGGCGGCGGCAGACTCACCGGCGGTCGGGGTGGCGGCAAAAAATAGAGGAGAGGTGCGATCGTCAGGGGGTGAAAATAGGGGGGTAATTTCGTAATAAAAATTTGACTCGTCCCTAACTCGAGTCAATATTATATAATACATATTAAAAAATTTGACAAAAATAAAGTAAAATATTATAAAATAAAATAAACCATTAGAACTCAAATAATTTATTTTATGGTATTTTACTGTATTTTTTGGGTGGTATTTTATAATATTGATTCAAGTTAGGAGCCAGCCATGTTTTTATTACAAAATTGCCATAATTTTATTTTTCTTCACCAACCTTATTTTCTCAAGTTAATAATATTAAGTAAATTTTCAAAAAATATATAAAATAATTTTTGTAATAAAAACTTGAATCTCACCTAACTCAAATTTAAATATTTCTAGTCGAGATGGAAATAAAAACTTGACCGCTTCTGACTCGAGTCAATATTACGAAATATATCCCAAAAAATATGAAACAAATATAATAAAATACCATAAAATTATTTCATAATATTAATTCTAGTCGGAAGCAAGTCAATTTTTTATTACGAAATTATTTTATATATTTTTTAAATTTTATTTTATAATATTGACTCGAGTCGGGATGAGTCGAGTTTTTATTATGAAATAAAATTTTAACAAATAAACTAATTCTGTCAATTTAAAAATATAAATTTATTTCATAATATTGACTTGAGTCGGTAACGAGTCAAATTTTTATTACTAAATTATGTTATATATTTTTTAAATTTTATTTCTTAATATTGATTCAAATTGGGAACGAGTTAAGTTTTTATGATAAAATTATTATATATATATTTTTTAAAATTTATTTCATAATATTGATAACAGTTTGGAACGAGTCAAATTTTTATTACGAAGCTACCCATACCCATTTCTTTTATTTTTTTGGCATTTTATAGTATTTTTTATATTTTTTGGTGTGTATTTCATCATATTGACTCGAGTCGGGATCGAGTAAAATTTTTATTACAAAACTACCCCTGTCGGGATCGAGTCGGGATGTATTTCATCATATTTTTTCATATTTTTTAAGATTTATTTCATAATATTGACACGAGTTGGGAAGGAAATGTGCAAGGGTAATTTTGTAATAAAAATTTTACTCGCTCCTTACACGAGTCAATATTACGAAATAAATCTAGAAAAATATTAAAAAATAAATTAAAATAGCATAAGTTTTTATTACAAAATTATTTTATTTTATGGAATTTACTGTATTTTTTATTTTTTTTGATCTATTTTATAATATTAACTCGAGTCGGCAGTGAGTAAACTTTTATTACGAAACTACCCCTCCTATTTCATTCTCCCCTGCTTTGCCGCGCAATCAATCTCTTTTTGCCCCTGTTTTGCCACCCGCCGCTGCCCTCTGCCGCCCGTCGTCGCCTCGCCATCGCCTCCATTCTTTCCCCCTGTCCTTGCCGTTTTCGTTCCCTGGCCGCCAGCTCCCGCCGTCAACGGCCCTCACGAATTGCTCGGATTGGCTGCCCTCATGACAACCACCTTGGCGAGGGAGGGCGAATTCATGATCAAAGGAGGACTACAGTTGCAAGCTGGCGTAGGCGACAGCTTTGTGGGCATCAGCGATGTAGTCGACAATGGAAAAATGTGAACTTGGTAGGGCAAGCGGTAGGCAGAGCAGGGCAATGCGGTGTCGGGCATCGCGGCTAGCATGAACACCAACCTTGACGAGGACGAGGGGGACGAAGCGCTAGAACATGATGTCGGCGCCCTTGATGAGGCCGACGAAGACTCCGCTGGTGACGGCGGACTTGCTAGTGGACGCTAGAATGGAGAAAGGGATGGTGGGGAGGAGACACAATTTTTTATTTTTTTTGGGATTGAATTTGAGCCATCGGATCATCATCTAAGGGCTGTAATCAAATTCTATCATAGCCAACATAGCTGTACTTTAATACAATAATTTTATATATATATATATATATATATATATATATTTAGCGTAAGTGGACAACAAGCTCCCTCCGCGTACGAATACCACAACTTGCAATAAGCATCGTAGAGATTTCCCGCGCAATCTTCCCGCCATAAACCGCCGCCCCCACAACAAGAAGAAGAGAAAAGGAAGTTCGAAGCCGCGGCGGGGATCGTCGGAGCCCACCGGAAAACATCGCTGTCGCCGGAGATGTCGGGGTGGGACGAAGGCAACGTCTACTATAGCGACCAGGCGCAGTTCCCGCGCGGGGACGGCGGCGGGTCCGACCGGGACCAGTCCTCCCTCTCCAACCACTCCGCCCTCCGCAAGTTCCAGGAGTTCATTCGCGCGTTTCGATCAGATCATGGCGATCTCCCTTACAGGTCCTTCCTCGACGAGAAAGTCGCAATCTTTACCATTGTGTAGTTAGAAATTCTCAATATTGGTTTTCGTGTAGGGAGAACCTGGTTCATAACCGGAGGTTCCTCACTGTTGCAATCGAGGACCTTGAATCGTTCGATCCGCAGCTTTCGGAGAAGATCCGGCGCCTTCCCGCTGATTTCCTACCTTTGGTGAATTTTGGTTTTTTTTTTTTTAATGTTTCAATTTTTTTTTATATATATATAATAAAATTTGTGTCTGTGATTTTGAAGTTTGAAACGGCTGCGGCGGAGGTGCTGGCCAGTTTGCAGTCGAAATTAGCGTCGGAGACCGGAGAAATGGAGGAGCCCCTTACTGGGGATGTGCAGATCCTACTCTCTTCAAAGGAGGATGCTATCTCCATGCGTTCTCTTGGGGTCAGTTGTGTTTGCTTGTTGCTAGCTTATGTGCTTCCTCTATCGTCATGTTCAAATATGTTGTGATGGGAAGGTTTCGTGTTTTTATAGGCGGATTATATTTCTAAGCTTGTTAAGATTTCTGGGATCACGATTGCTGCATCTAGAACCAAAGCCAAAGCAACCTATGTCACTTTGTTGTGTAAGAACTGTAGAAATGTTAAGATGGTTCCTTGTCGCCCGGGACTTGGTGGAGCCATGGTGCCTCGTTCTTGTGACCATGTAGCTCAGGTTTGCTATCTCGATGGATGCAATTTTATTAGTCTTGTTTGGTATTTGATGGGTTCTTTTAGCTCATTACGTGCTTCATTTTCTGAGCTTCGAACAGCCAGGGGAAGAGCCCTGCCCTATTGATCCTTGGATTGTTGTTCCTGATAAAAGCAAATATGTGGATCAGCAAACTTTGAAGTTGCAAGAAAACCCTGAGGTTTGCTTCTTGATTCAAGATTTATTCTTGTCATTTGGCTATCCCACTATCGTGCGTCTCTGCTTTCAAATATATTATAAGCTCTTGTTTATGATGTGATCTAAAATTTAAGGAATGGAACTTCCACAGATGCATTTTGCAATGCCTTTTAGCATGCTTGCTTCAACCTCATTTTGCTAGATGTGTTTCGGTTGCTACTTTCTCCACAATATTGAGTTTTCCTTCCCAGTTATAATAGACTGAGGCAATACGTTTTTGCCTTATGATTTGGCAGGATGTCCCAACCGGAGAGCTTCCTCGTAATATTTTGCTTTCTGTGGATAGGCACCTAGTCCAGACTGTTCCTCCAGGTACAAGACTTACAGTAATGGGCATTTACAGCATCTATCAAGCAGCAAATTCATCCTCCACGTAAGTGATGAAAGCTATATTCTTGAAAACAATTTGTGTGTTGGAGTGTCCAGCTTAATGATAATAAATTCCTTGGCTACTTTTAGTCAGAAAGGGGCTATTGCAGTACGTCAGCCTTATGTAAGAGTTATAGGAATAGAAAGAATTCATGATGACACTTCCGGACCTTCAGCTTTCACTCATGAAGAGGTACCTGTTAAAATAAATAGCAAGCAAGAGTTGATTTTATGTTTCAACTAATAATACATTTTGTCAAGAATGAAGCCAGAAAAAGGAACCTTTGCTCTTGGTTTGCAGGAAGAAAGCTTCAAAGAATTTGCTCGAAGACCTGACTCATATGCAAAAATATGTACTATGATTGCTCCATCAATATACGGGCATGATGATGTCAAAAAGGCTGTAGCCTGTCTTTTGTTTGGAGGATCAAGAAAAGTATAATTCATTAATTTCTCACTATTAGAATGATAACACAATATGAATCATGATGATCATTGAAGTAGTAGCAGTGGATTTTGGTAATAATGAATGCTTGGAGAATCATTAATAAATTATGTTCATTAGTTTGGGAACAAAATAATACTTGGTACATAAGAGCATAAACTTTTAGAGTATGGTTAACCAGCAATCTTACCTTAGATAATTTTTCTTCTTAAAAACTCTATCATATTCCAGAGTTAAGGTTAGGCACCCATTATGAACAGTCAGCACATTTTACAATTGTTTCAGAATTTTTTATTTGTGTACTGTAACTGTCATTTCATGGCTGAAAATGTGTACTGCAGAGATTGCCTGATGGTGTGCGCTTAAGGGGAGATATAAATGTTTTGCTTCTGGGTGATCCATCTACTGCAAAATCGCAGGTATACACTATATCCCTCCCCTTCGTAAATGGTTGGAATGTCTAAAACCATAGCTGGAAATTAGACTATCCCATTGACATTAAGGAGGTAAGAGGAAATAAACATTAGACGTCTTAGATTTAAATGCCTCGTTAATTTGCTTTGATCTTTCCCTTTAAAACACACAAATAAAGCGACATGGCCTATGAATGAGGAATAATCATATATGAAAAAGCTGAATGTTGTATATTTTGCTTTGGAAATGCTATTTTTTTAGGCTCTTAACTGACTAGCTTTTTTCTTTTGATAAGTTTCTCAAGTTTGTCGAGAAGACTGCTCCAATTGCTATATATACATCTGGAAAAGGTTCATCTGCTGCTGGTCTCACAGCTTCTGTGATTCGTGATGGCAGCTCTGTAAGTTTTAGTACTCTCTTTATTTGTCCATGTCTTGTACATTGTTACAAAGACTTCTTTGGACAATTTTAAAATCTAACCTGCCCTTTTGGGTAATGTCAGCGAGAGTTCTACCTTGAAGGTGGCGCCATGGTACTAGCTGATGGAGGAGTTGTTTGCATTGATGAGTTTGATAAAATGCGGGTAGAAGATAGGTAATTTTATGCATAAAATGTATGTTAATTCATTTAAGTTTGTACTATAGATGCATGTGACTGCATAACATTATTCGATGTGAAATGATTAGTTGAAACAACATTTGAGTGATTTGTCTAATGTTATTAATATTATGATATAATCTCTGTGCAACTAGAGTTGCTATTCATGAAGCCATGGAGCAGCAAACGATATCCATAGCCAAAGCTGGAATTACAACTGTTCTGAATTCCAGAACATCTGTTTTGGCAGCTGCGAACCCTCCCTCTGGACGATATGATGATTTAAAGGTTCAACAGCATAAATTTGTTCTGCTTTTATGCTCATTATTTACAAGTTTTTCAATTAGCGTGAGTGACATATAAAAACTAGTTTGTGTCAGACTGCACAGGACAACATCGATTTGCAGACCACAATTTTATCCCGATTTGATCTGATTTTCATTGTTAAAGATATCAGAATGTATGGACAAGATAAGGTATTCTCTCATGTTGCAATATATTTTGTTGTGTTCGGATATCTTGTGCTCACTGTACTTGTTATAGTCTTAAACATCTCATGTACAGTTGTCCTCTGGACATTGAATTATGCACCATCATCTTTTTGTGCTGTAGCAGTCCTTTACATTAACTCTTGTGTGAAAACTCTGTATCCGTCAGCTTATTGCCAGTCATATCATAAAAGTTCATGCCAGTGCTGGTGCTACACAGCAGAACACTGATGCTTTTGAAGGAGAAAATTGGCTGAAGCGGTTGTTTTCTAATCTCTAACTGGCTTTATTTAGTTAATGTTTCTAATTCTTACTATTTACGAATTTTCTAGGTATTCTAATTCTAACAATTTACAAATTATCTAGGTACATTGAATATTCCCGTGTTCGGTGCCATCCTAAGTTATCTGACTCTGCTGCTACAATGCTGCAGAACAACTATGTAAAAATTAGACAGGTTGCACCATTTAGCTTAATGGAGTATTGCTTCATTTCTTCATTCTTGAAGTTGCTAAAGTCTTATATACTATCCAGGGGTTGTAATATATATCCTTACAATATTGTAATGTGGTTCCTTGTGGCTTTCCTCTTGCAGCAAATGAGACAGCAAGCTCATGAAACTGGTCAATCAGCTGCTATTCCGATCACTGTAAGACAGCTTGAAGCCATTATTAGGTTAAGTGAGGCGCTTGCCAAGATGAGATTGTAAGTAATATTCTTATTTGCTTCCATGGTGTGAAACTAATCTTTGCACCCACTGTTACAATGAATATTCTCAAAAGCAATGCCCATTTCTTTCCCCTATATAAATTGCTGCTAAGTGTAATTCATTTCAAGGTATTGGCATCTGGTTATAGCATGTATAGTTTTCCTGTCAGCCCTTTTTTATCTGTTCACTCGCTCCCTAGTGCATTGAGGTCACAATTATATTGGGATAATTAACTGATCGGCACACTGAGTTTTTTTCACTAATTGATGTGTGGTTTCATGTTTTCAACAGATCAGTGGAAGCAACCGAAGAGCATGTGACTGAAGCACTCAGACTTTTCAATGTTTCAACCATGGATGCTGCTCGCTCTGGAATTAATGAGCATATGAATGTCACACCGGAACTGAAGAATGAAATACAGGTCTATTGGTAGCAGAATCCGTTGATATTCTAGAAATTTACCTTTTTTAGTGTCATTTGTTTCTCCATCGACATTCTTTTTGGTGTTTTCTCCCTTGTGTTGCAGCAAGCTGAAACGCAGATAAAAAGGAGAATGGGGATTGGAAGCCACATATCCGAGAGACGTTTGATTGATGAGCTGGCCAGAATGGGAATGAATGAATCGATTGTAAGCAAAATGCCATAATATTGCTACAAATTTTTTCTTTATGATCGAGAACCTAATGTGCATGCATTTGTGATTCAGGTGAGAAGAGCACTATTGATCATGCACCAGAGAGATGAAGTCGAATACAAAAGAGAACGGAGAATCATCATTCGGAAGGCTTAGTATGTCAAAGCTGTATAAATTTGAGTCTTAATTGTGAAAGAGTTTTAAGGTGTATCTCATTTTGAGTATGCCACACGAGTGAATACTTCCCTTGTGTGATTGTCGATTGGCAATGCTTAGCTTACTGTGAACATTTTGGAGTAGGGGGTAACTTACCGTGAGCATTTTGGAGTAGGCGGGATGATGGAGAACGAAAGTTTGGATTTGAAGGGAGAATAGAATTAGATAGAAATAAGGATATAAAAGAGGATAGGAAGGAGAAACTCAACAAATTGGAAGAGATTGGAAAGCTAAACTAACAATTCATAAAGAATTTTGGGAGGCTATGAGATAAAACTTGGAATCCACGGTAGCATTGTATTATCATTCATCAAAATTAAATGTTTATCATGTAGGTGGACTCATATAGTCTAACAAAAATACTTAATAAAAATGACATTACAAGAAAGCCTTCTAAAATATGAAAATTACATAAAATTTCCTAGACATCACCGAGCTAATAAAATAGGAAATCATTTATTAGTGAAGACCTAAATATTCACAATGACAAGCGAAGGATTTCACGGAGGTTCAAACTGCTGTAAACTGAGAAATCATTGGACACCTTTAAATTAAGAACATGGAGCCAGAAGTGTACAAGCATTTAACAAGTTGATGTGGTAGAATCAGACTTTCTTTTTTCTAAAATATAATAAAATAAATGGAAGAATCAGAGCTGACAAGATATTCTCAACAAAGCAAGGCATCAGATGCCTGCAACTCCTTCCTCTCCTGTTTAGAATCTGTATTCAAACCTGTCAAAGCCAATCAATCTGCAGAGAGCAGCGCTAAATTATGTACGATGGATGCATTCTTCCTTTATTTTTTTCTTGATTGAAAGTTGTGGGAACATTCTTGAGCAACTGCTTGGCTTTTTCTAGTAGAACTTCAAGAAAATTTTACGTATGAGTTTTTAAAATGACACTAAAGTATGTTGTTCAACAAAAACATCATTGGGCAAATGTAATTTTGATTTGTGCATCAATTTTTACTTTTCATGTATGAAAAAGCAAAAAAGTATATGACTCCAAGTAGAGGATCGAAATGATTAGATAGAACATGATATAATATATTAGGCAGGATAGAACAAAAGAGGCAGCTGGTTGAATGCTTGGAGCCTGGAGGATGGAGCGTGGAAGGCTTGGGCAGATATCAGGAGATAAGATATGTTTTGTCCTGCTTGAAAATTTTGTGTCAAAAGTGCAGGCGTGGGTTTGCTGAAACAAGGCCGTTGTGTGCACAACTCCCAAGTCCAAGTCGGAGTAGAGACAACAAAATCTTTCTACTCGATCCCATGGAAAATCCTATACAAGCATGAATCTATGTTTTTAAATATTACTATATGGCTTTTTGTGCAATGCAAGTCATCTTCACTATGAGACAAAATCCTCATAACATGGTTATTGATTTCACCATTAAGTGATTTAACTTATTTAACTTCCTCTCAAATTGGTCTTAATATTCGGAACTGTATAATGGAAATTTTGAAAAGGTTTATATCCTACATGGTTTAAATCCTCGTTTCGTATAAAACCTTCTCAATTTTGGTCTATAAACTAGCCAAGCCGAGTAGAGCATTATTATGTTTATGTAATGCTTTTAAATTAATTAATTCCAGCTTGGTTTAATTATATCGAGATTATATTTTTTGCAACCCATCTAAGGCAGCTTAAAACTTAATTCTCCGTATTCAATTTTAGTTTGTGTTTGATTCAATAATTTTAAAGCCAAGCCGAGTCTTCAATGGCTCCACCAAGTTGAAGTTCACCTTTTATTATGAAGGTTGTAAACTATGATGAGAAGTGTTTTTAATTTTTTGAAAAAAATAATAAATAGGGCCCTAATCTACTCTTTATTAATAAAGGAGGAACTCAAATTTAAAGTATTAGAATCAACCAATTAAAGTACAATAAAATCTTAAAAATATAATAAAAATACCTTTTACAGAAGGTTATGAGTGCAAATCTCATTAATTTTAATTTTTTAAAAAAATAATAAAAATAATTTTCAAAATAGAAGCTCAAAGATTCGAACCCGGATGACTTTAATTTCTAATTTTTTACTAATAAAAATCTTTTAAAATATAATAAAAAAATTAAATAATTATAATTTATCTTTTCATTTAAATAATATATATCTTCAAAATCAAACAAAATTTGTATCTAAGATATTAAATAATTATATTATATCTCACTATTTAAGGTGAGTTTATATATAAAATTAAAATTTATCTTATATAGGTAGTGTATGACGCGACAAGGTACTTGGTGGTATGTAAACTACTTAATACATGGGTAATGGGTTATCTTGTTGACAATTTAAGTCGTAATTCGACCATTGCTGTTTCTTTTCATAAAATTTGATATATATATATCAATTTAAGTAGCCAGTTTGTGATATAATACCCATGCTGCCGACTGATCCTGGTTGTGAATTTTGTTGTTTGGGTGAAAGTATTCTTGATATAAAATGGGATATATTTTGGTCACAGTGAGCTGTGGGTGACATGAAAACAACTTCATGTTAGCAAGGTATGGTCCAGAGTTTCGGCGTCGACGAGACTACTCCATGCGGACAGCCATGGCTCCAGATAAACGTCTAGTCCCCATCACAGACCACCCTTTTGCTCTCCGTTCAAACAAACCCAACATGGGTGCTGAGTTTTTTTGGGTCAGATGAAGCTCACATTGATGATAAATAGAGCCATATCATGCAATTCAGAGCAAAATGTTGCAAAACATGTGTGGCTGGTATGTACTTGGGTAGGCAGTCGACGACATTCTCATCTACAAATCTGCATACATCATGTGATGATGATCGTATATGTTAAAGACCCAGATACACATATATATCAATTTCATCTCTATGATTACCTAATACTGCCTATATGTGTGTGTACATATATATATATATATATCATTAAATTTCATCCAACCAATGTCTGTAACAACAAAGGCCATGCCAAGGGGGAACGAGTATCATCACCCACGTTCCTTGTTGTCTCTTGCACGCGGTATCAAGGACCCACTTCTCATATCAACTTTTTTGACAAAAAAAATGATCCTTTACTTACCTAAACATGAGGAGATCTTCTTTTGTGCCTTTTAAGCTTTGTTGTAGCTGTAAACCATGTTTTGAGGAGTAACATGAGAAACCCAAAATGATGGAAGTCATGTTTTACTTTTACAACCTCTTATTTTTTGTCAATGATGGTCTTGAAGAGGAGGGAAATGTTGGAAACTTATATATATAGTTGTCATCAATCAATATGTATATGTGTATTTTGAAGTTCTTCTTTTGTATGTGGTTGGAGCAGCATGAGCATGTTCAAGGTCTGTTTGGCATGGCATGGCATGGGCCGCCATTGGGCACCTGATCAGCCCCACATGAGAATTAACAACCCTGTTTGCATTCATTAGTGTTTGTAAAATGAGATAGTGGTTATCATAATCAAACACGTCAGCTCCACTTGATTAATTAATTTAGATTTTTTTGTTTCTGATATATCATATATGCATGTTTCCTTTAATCTTTGTAAAAAAAAACTAGTTAAGTGTTATATAACCAGTTCAAAAATTGCTGGCTAAAATCTTTGTTTTTTTTCGTGAAAAAATTTATCTTTTTTTCTTTGTTAAAATTGCTTGTGCATATATAATTTAAAATTCGAGACACGAAATTGACTCAATAAGCTATGGCGTAGAATCGACTTTAAGTTGACTTAGAGCCGTATATAGTAATTGTTATACGAAACTAATAAATATTGTCCTCTTTAGCACTATATTTGATAAATATATGATTTATGTGAATTTAAACTATTGCTTTGACTAAATTTAAAAAAAATAAATATATTTTAATAACTTTTTTAACTTAACTGGGGGAGATTTGGAGATTCAATTACAAAATCTATCAATGGGGACTCATTCACGAAGCTTAATTTAAGAATACATGAAAATGAGTCACTCTGGTAATTTTTTGAATCAAAAAAGTTTTAAACTTTTGATGTATATCATTCATGCTAACAAATAAATAATTCCCCTTTTAATGATTAATATTCTTTTTCTTCCCCGAAAATTGTAATTAAATTCCTCAATTTTTTTAAAAATATAACTGCTTTGCCAAGAGAGATGATTTGTGAGATAACGAGCTTTTATTAATCAATGATAAAACGTATAGTAAAGAGCTTAAAATTAGATGTGTCTCGCACGTCATTATAGCGATCCCCATACAATATATTTAAGATTGAACCCTTTTTGAAAGTCATCATTATTATTGAGACTTTTTCCTCACAATTATGTATTTTATTCACCTTGAATGAATCGTTAGCCTATATTACACACACTGTCATGGACTATACTATTTGACAATACTATATGAATGGGAATGTAACATCCAATGGTTTGCATGATCATACAAGGAATTGAACTTTGATCGATAACATTCATATATGTTTAAGATTTTATATATATATATATATATATATATATATAGCATCAATAGCCTGTCCTTGGGCAGGAAAAATTCCTGCTTTTCCTGCCTTTTCTACACCCATATCAATTTAGACTGTCCGATTACAAGGACAACTTATATTCATTCAAATTTTAAAAGAAACCCGGTTTCCATTGGCTACCGAATTTAGTCACGTGATCCGGCCATCGTTGTCAAAATGTGTTGCCACCAACCAAATCTTATACGAGGCAGACCATACATGGCCAACAATAGTTGGAGCTAGCCCAGCGGCTAGCAATTCTGGCCGCAAATGATCTGGCCACTGCTGGCTTGGCCCTCAATGAACACTTAGTTGGCTATGGGGTTTGGGGGCTCTAGATTACATAAAAACAATATTTTAGATATGACAAAATCTATCACTAATAGGAAAGAAATTTAAAGAAAGTTTTTGTGACAATATTTTTAAGGTAAATCTAAAGAACTAGTGAAAAATTATGTCAAATTGATGCTCTATTTTCTTAAGTTATATATTAGATATGGTTTTAGTTTTAGAAATAATTTGTTGAAATTCTTTCTATTTAAGATTATTAAAAGCGAAGTGTCATTGTTATATTTGACATTTGCATTATTAAATTTAAGAATTTGATATATTTATACCATTTTATTTGATAATTTAAAATTATAATTATTTGCATATCCATAAAGACTTGCAAATCAAATACAATATCATGAAAAGATTTATTAATCAATTTTCTTGTAAATATATATTCTAAGAAGATTTGTGTATTAATCATGAAATATTATATACTTTTTCAAAGAAGAGAAATTTTTTTCTCCTTAGAGTGGTTATCAGTAAAACATAAAAAAAAAACTTTAATTTCAATTTAAAAAGAGTATTTTTTAAGACAGATTACATAGATACACGTTCACCAACCTACTCAAAACAAAGTTATAAAACTATTAATTTTTTACTCTAAAATTCCACTCAACTCCAATTTATGACTTCCCAAGTCAAAACTCTAAAGATAATTTTGTCTGGATGATTGTCTCCTTCAGTCAAGTAACAAAAATTATTAAAATATATTTTCATTTTTAATTTAGTTAAATTAATATTCTAAAGTAATATAAATAATATAATTATCAATTTTAAGTATCAAAAAAAGAAATGCATGCTAATTTCATGTGAAATTTTATTTAATTAATTTAAAAAATAGCATAAATGATTCTCAATTGGGTTAGAGTCAACTCTGAATCGATTGCAGGCTGAGTCAAGTTTGAGTAATGAGTTTTTAAATTATGATTCAAGCTCAATTAGTAAATTAGGATTCATTTGAATCAAACCGATGAAGGTGTTCATTAGTAATCAAGGAGAGCCAAGTCAAAATTAAAGGTCATAACATATGAGTTGATAAATAATTTAATGAAAGAATTGCCTTAACTTCCTGAATTAAAACCAGAGTGGGGATTCTTAAAAAAAAAAGATCAAAATAAATTGCATCTAATCAAATTTGTGTGGCATACGCCTAAATCTATTTCCTTGTGGAAAACAAATAATCCAAATCTAAAAACTATTTATTAATTTTAGATTTCTTCAAATTCGTCAATTGTCAAATTATTGTTCAATTAGATGTCTTGTGTATGCAATCATTAAGATATATAAAATAAAATAGCAAAAATAGGTTTTAATTTGAGAGTAAAAACTTGTGTCCAACAAGGTAACCCTACAACTTAATAAAGAAGATAATGGCAAGGGGAAAATTTTTTTAGCAAATTTTATATTTTCTTTAGAAGGGTGTCAACAATGGTATCATTTAATGGCTCTAGTTAAAGGACAAATAGATTAGATTTAAGTAATTTTTTAAAAATAATTAACCAAATTAAAAATGTGTAGTCCACCCCAAAAAATATACTGATTTTCCCATGTAGACCTCTTTTTGAAGTTCTTACACATTAAATGATTATTTTTAACTAATAATTAAACTTATGCCCAGTTAAGTTCGGCCAATTAGCAGTGCAGGGCATGTCAAAAAAAAAAAATCAAATGACAAATGTCTAATCAGCAAACAACAGGAGACGCGGTAGAGTCTAGTGAAATAGCAGAAGGGCTGACAACAACCTCCAAAACAACCAAGCCTTTCACTCCCTTTGTTTTTTCCCTTCTGGAACAACCTTTCTTTACCTGCCGCACCAACCTTTCTTTATGTCCCCTTTAATGACCCATCTCTCAAACTTAGTAACCTGAAATAACCCATGAACCAATTCATGCAAATACTAACTCTCTACCTCCGGCATTTACTGCATAGATTAATTGGATCTGGTTGCAGGAGTTAGCATTGTGATAGAGCCCTGAAACTAATTAACTCGTTGCAGTTTGAACTCTACCTTCGCTAATGTCTTAGCATTGCTAATTGGGTCCGAAGTGAGTAAAAACAAGTCAAGTATGGTGGTTAGTAGTTTCTGTATTTGAAAAACGAATAATCTTGATTCATTCCTGCAGTGTCGTCAGATGAACTTTTTTTTCTTTCTTTCTTCTTCTGTCCAGCTTCCAATACACGCAGTGTTTGAATAACTTCTTAGTTTCACACCTAATTTGTCCACAACTATGAGAATTCAGTTTTTCAATCAGGGAAAAAATCATGATCTCTATCCAATAACTCAAAAAATATTCAAGACAATGATGTTAAAGTTTCACTCGCTTTATCTTCTTTCCAAGGTAAAAAAATTGCCGCCTTATTTCTACAGGTTGGGTTTACCGATATATATATGCAAAAACAATAATGAGAAACAAAAACAATATGATTAAAAATGAGATTTAAAATGAACTTCGGAACAGAACATTAATGGTGGTTAATTAATCAATAAGAAAATTCTAATTTGTTCATGTTCTTGTCTCTGCAAACTCCCAAAAAAGTTGGCCGCTATTGTCGCGCTTCTTCCCCAAGCACATGAAATGAATATTAAGAAGGGGGAGTACAAGGTCTATAAATTCCAAACACCGGTGGGGCCTTCACTACTACGTCCAAAAGCAAGCGTTTTTCGCGGGAAGAACAGCTACAAACCCCCCTCATCACGCCCTCTTCTTCCCCCCACCCAAAAGCTCCCTCCATTCCCACTCCCACCCAACAATGGCGAGGTCTCAACAGCGATATCGAGGAGTCCGGCAGAGGCATTGGGGCTCTTGGGTCTCCGAAATTCGCCACCCTCTATTGTACACTGCTTTCCTTCTTGTTGTTTGGTATTGCGTTTTCTCTTTGTAGGATCATGTTATGCAGTTGCAGTAAGAAATCTTTTAATGTAACGTACATAATAATATAGGAAGACCAGAATCTGGCTGGGAACATTCGAGACGGCGGAGGATGCCGCGAGGGCTTACGACGAGGCGGCGAGGCTCATGTGCGGGCCGAAAGCAAGGACCAACTTCCCCTACAATCCCAACACGTCGCCGACCACCTCCAACTTCCTCTCCGCCGCACTCACGGCCAAGTTGCACCGTTGCAACACGGCTTCCCTTCATCTCACCCGACCGGCGTCGGCGAAGGCAATGACCAACAATTCGCCAGCGCCGGCCAGCCGGAATCTCGGCTCGACGAGTTCTCAGTTCGCCGTCGAAAGGCCGTCAAGGCCGTCGCAGACGGAGGAGGCGGCGGAGGAGCGGCAGCATTGCCAGCAATTCATCACATTGGAGGATGATCACATCGAGCAAATGATCGAGGAGCTTTTCGACGCAGGGTCTTGTTTTGAGCTTCATCCAATTCAATCGCACTCCCTATGAATCAATACGAGTTATACAGAGAGTGCTGGTTTTCAATTTTCATTGTACTCCATTTTCCATTTTTTTTGTTCTTCCTCATGAGACCCTTCTCTGTTTTTCGCTCTGGGCATTTGCAGAGTTGTCTCTCAAAGGGGGAACCCATCAAGCACTAGAAGGTGTTGTAGAATGTACAGTAGGTTTTGCCACTATTCACACCTTTATAATAAAGAGGTACCTATCTTTGACTCTGTATATGTAGTGCATATTTTATGTTCCATCAACAACGAACGGGAAATTACAAAGCCTGGCAATTGGAAGGTTCAAATTCCCTCTGCCTTCAATTTACCTCTGTTGATGGACGTGGGATTTGGAGACGTTGAAAAGACAGAGCAATTCGAAGGGGAAGAAGCGATTCCTTTTCTTGCGTCGGCAGCATGTGACTGCACATGTCTTACTTCTTATTATATATCTCTGCATATATTTATATATTTTTGTGGTCATGCCTAGTAGCAAGATTTGAAAGTGGTGAATAATTATGCTCTGTATCTGAATGAGAAGACTGTTTTTGGATGTCTGCCCTGTTCACAGTTTCACTCTCCACTTTGCCTCTTTGTTAGCAACTGTTTCTGGATGCCGAAAACATCTTGCACTATGGATGTCATCCCAGTTCCAATACTCCAAAACTTCATTTGACACATTGATTTTGATTAGATGTGCCACTGCTAAATTCCCTCGCACTTGATCCATCAAAGTTCTGGTTCCAAACAAAGAGCAGACTTTCAGGGTAGAAGACATGGGATTTGAAACAAAAATATTTGAAGGCAAAGTTCTCCGGTACCAAACATAGGGCAGACTTTCAGGGTAGGAGACATGGGATTTGAAACAAAAATATTTGAAGGCAATGTGTTCAACCACTTAAAATTTTACCAATTTAAATACTTGTAGGTATCATCTTTATACCTCATAAGTTTATCACTTGAGAAGCAAATGATCTTACAAGGAACTTGTCTTGGTGAGCATGATGGTAAATCCTGGTAAATCCAAGTCCACTATTTTCTGTAAAATATTATTGTTGTATGGGCCATATAGAGCATGCATCAAAGGCTACTCAACTTGAAAGGGAAAAGTTATCTCTTTGGGGCAGGGCAGTAAATGGTTAGCCATTTACCTGTTTACCGATTATATCAACTTAAATGAGATAAATATGATGGAAGAATTATTCACCGTTTTAGAAAATGGTGAAAAATTTAATTTATTTAATCACACCAATTAAAAATATAAATGATTTTGATACCAGGTTTAATCTTAACTATTTAACTTATTTTACCAAATATAATTATATTATTTTATATATTTTATGAATAAATTTTAATTTTATCTCTTAACCTAGTCACAACCTATAAATATGGACTTATATTTTTATTTAAAGTGTGTTTTGTATAAAATTGTTACAATAATTAGAACATGAGATGTTGAAGTCTCTTTTTATTATAATTTTAATATTAATTTAATTTATTTTAGATGCTAAAAATAATATTTATTTTGTGTGAGAGGCTATTTTAAACCGTTATAGCTTTTATTTTATAACTTATATATTGTTTATTAGTAGATGTGTCATGTAAAATGATGAAAAATTAACTAAATTTTGACCATTTAACTGATAATAAAACAGTTAACATTCAATTTTGGTAAAACCTTGTGAATTCTATTAAAGGTTTGGTTATGTTTAACAGTATGGAAAATAATTAATAGTATTAATCGAGTCATAATCTAATTATTTACGACCCTATTTTGGGGGAGGAGCCAAAATTTTTCTCGATACACACACGGTAAATAAAGAAATGAATGAAAATGTGGAAATCTTGTTAAGAAATGTCTAGAAAAGTGGTCAATGTCAATCATGATGTACATGGGAAATGAGAAAATCAAATACAAAATGCTGACCACTGATAATTTGCATGCAAATCTTCCTATATCGTATTTGCTTCAATATACAAGTACCCACGTACTTAGTTTTTTTTCAAAGCTATCCATTGGTTGGTTGAATTCATATACTCTATGTATAATTTCACATATGATATATCATTGTCTTTGGATAAAACATGATCAATATTGCAAGGCCGTATCAGGCCAAAAAACAGCATGGGCTGGACAGCTTCCAAGGATACATATCTAAAATCTATATATATATATATATATCACTTATGACATTTGTAGTCAGGGTTCAGATTTCTTAGTACCATGTTGAATTTATATCTTTGTAATACTGTACAAGGTAGGTCCATTGAGAAATACCCATCTTATATATATATTATGTTTATGCATGCAACCACTCTCATACACTATACAATCTACATGCCTTGCCCATGTGCAATTATATGGAATATACACAAGTATATGCCATGTGATAAGGATTGTATTCTTTGTTCTGATTTCATGATGTATACACATCATTACCTAGTGAAGCTCTCAAATGATCTAGTCAAGATATAACAGAAGTTCTTGTTTTGTCTGCTTGCTTATATCATATGTGTTATGAGCCATGAATATATAATACCTAGGTGTTAAATTGGCCTTTAGTGCTAGAGCCATTGAACCTTAAACATCAGAAAATTTGTGGGTACTTCACATGCAGCCTCTATGATTGTGCTAGCTATACTTAAGCTTGTGAAATTCTTAGTTTTGCTGTTTTGTTTAGTCACCTCATTAAGAAAATCTGTCGCCTATCTAACAATCAAATGTGAAAGCACTTAATTGAATGATCATATTAGGCTTTTAACTCTCATGCGCGTGGACAATCGGATGTTTAACCTGTCATAGATGCCAGTCTAATTACAAGACTGTGAAGCTTATTTATTGCATTCAGTATATTATTATCTCATGAA
This sequence comes from Piper betle, assembly GCA_033002965.1. Lineage (NCBI taxonomy): Eukaryota > Viridiplantae > Streptophyta > Magnoliopsida > Piperales > Piperaceae > Piper > Piper betle. The sequence continues at coordinate 57,217 of JAURVB010004661.1, forward strand.
AACTCCTCCAATGTTTCTAAATTATAGTCCCAAGCAAAGATTAGGAGGGTTGGCGCACTAAAGACACCTGTCCATAAAAAAATTTGTTATTTGTAATTACATAGATCATAATTTAGGTCCACGCCTCAGTTGTTTGGGTATCAGGTGGAAGAAGAAGAAAAATAACTATTTATTATATGAAAAAATTGACACTAGCAAAGCGTGATTCACGCCTCTCCAATTGGAATTATGGGCTAATTAGATGTTAGAACCACTGTGAGTGTGCTAATTACAAAAAGCTCCGGAGAAAATAGCACCAAAGGAAAAAAATTTGCCTGGATCTCATCCAAAAATAAAGAAAAGCAGTAATGGGCTGATTTAGCGAACAACGATTGGGCTACTAATGAGGCCCATTTGTCAATAGTAGTACTCACATATGAGTGGACATAATTTACCTATATATATATATATATAGTGTTTAGTTTTTTTCTTCTCAAACCTAAAACTATTATAGATAAAGAACACCAGAAATGTATTAGGGTGACAAAATTTGGGCTAATTGGAAAAATAGAATTCATTGACCGAGAGACCAAGAATTATTTGAGCTGATTTTTTAGTAAATCAAGTAGTCTAGGATCGGTGTAATGCACAGGGCACATTTAAAATTTATTAATAATATGTAATAGAAGCATATAAAATTAAGTTATACAAATTAATAATTTTATGATTAGTTATTCTCTTTCAAATAAAAATAGTGAATATGTATTCAAATTTAACAAAAACATTCATTCTTATTATATTCTAATACTTTTGAGTATAATAAGAATAATTTTGAATTTCACACCCGAAGATTATTGAAGAATGGTCATTATTTGGATAAAAAATTCAATAGGGATAATTAGGATAAGTTTTACCGATAAATATGAATGAGAACTAATAAATATGCTACCTGCTAATTAATAATTGACAAACAAAATCTTTTGTAACACAATTTTTGTAATGACCTTGATTTTTATATAACACTAGCAGCCTAAAATCGTGGCCGTTACTGTACACCCTACTAGCGCGCATGCAATATATCTTTAACATATAAGAAATCAAAATAATATAGCAGGATAATCTAAAAAACCTATTGCTATTATAATGTTCAAAATATACCAACTATAATATCCATACGTATATAAGGTGATGTTATTATCCCGTCAGTTTAAGTAAGGTGTATAAGTAGCTAATGGAAAAAGTAAAATGACTCCTACGGTAACAAGCACCGCGATTGCATCTCTATTTTAAAATCTCTTACCTGCAAAGAAATACAAATTTGTCTCCTCGGTACTAATTACGGTGTTGAATCCTCTACTTACATATTTAGTAAATAATCATAAAAAATACGGTTAATTATATGAAATGATTAAATATCATTTAAATAACCATTCATAATCATTCTTTACTATTCGTGAACATAAGATCATGCGTAACTATATAGTCATATTGCTATTGAGTAAGCTTCTAAACTCTTTGAAAAGGCAGCGGCCATCATCAACCAAGAACCATATCCCTAAGGTGCCATCCAATGGTAGCACCTAAACTATCTGCCCTTGTTACGGAGAAAACTTTGCATTTGAGCCAAAATAATTAATGCATCTACCAATTCGAGTAGTTTGGCTTAGAATAAAATCCCATATGCCTTGATTATCATATAAATAACTTGGCCTGGATGTAAACACCCTACGTGCCTTGCTCATAAAACTTGGCTTGGTTCAAAGTCCTTGCATCATGGTAAACTCCTGTATAAACATCGATTAAACTCGATAATATAACATTAACATAATATATATAAATCTTACTTGCATATTAAAAAAAATTCAAATGATGAAATTCTTTGATTAATCCTTCTAAATATTGTAAAAATAAGGATCTTTCCAAATAACGCCCAATACGAACGTGAATATCTTGTCGCCCTAAATGCTTAGTTGAATAATCACTCTTAATCTAAATAATACTATATAACCCTTATATTAATTACCCAAACTAGTCTACATATATTTATATGAATGACATGATGTGTAATGACATGAATGAGCTTATATATAGTAAGTAAAATGATCAAACATACATTAATGTATAAATATAAGCATATTAATATAAAACACCTAAAGTAAACCATAACATTAATTTGACATTATCACAATAAATTAATCTTTATTTCGCACCACTTATAACCCTTATAGCATGATGGCATATTTCACTCAAATTAAAAGTATTATGATAATATATAATTAACATTATTTTAGTATTAACCAAATTAATTAATAATTTTGGAATGACCAAATACTTATAACCATCAATCTCAAACATGCCCAAAGAAATATAAATAAAACATTGTTGTTCAATAGAACTTTTTTTTAAGGTTTAGGAAGCATTTGGGCATGTTTAACAAGAATTTGAATAGACAATTTATAAGTGCTTGGTTAAATAGGATCCCTAGCTGATATTAATTAGATAATTTTACCCTTAATGTAAATTGGTCATAACTTCCTGTATATAGGTCCAATTTAGTCGGTTCTTATTGCGTTGGAAGCCTTATTTCAAGGGATACAACTTCTGTCTCATGTGATCTTTTTTGAATTATAAAATATTGCCATTTTAATTCATGTATCAATATTAAGCTATATTTCTAGCTAATTTTTAACCTTCCATACACAAATCCATGAATAAAAATTATCAACTTATTAATTAAACGTGGAAAAATTTTAAATTTCTTTGTGATTCTTGTTCAATCACTGATTTAGATCATTCATAAATTTTCATATGACAATCTCAACACATATATAATTCATTAAACCGTGAAACATTGAATAAATTCTTATAAATCATGCACTCATGCATGCATAATTTATAATTTTAAATAACTTTAGGTTGAATTACTAACCATTTAGAGATCCAAAAATTTAAAAAATTCATGATTTAGAGGAAAAAGATCCTTCATCTTTAAAAATTAACACTACATTAAGAGATCTGTAGTGTTAAATCGTTGTCAACATGAATTAAGGAAGAGAGAAAGAGAAAAGAACATAGAGGAGGTAAAATTTTCTTGTAAAAGACTTCAATAAGACCTTAACATTGGTATTTATACGTTCCTTCGCATCCTCATCTAATCCCTAGTCCATATTAGGGGTTCTAACTAATTAGAAAACTTGATTAATCTTTGTACATAAGTTCCTTGTTTGCAGAATCAAATTAAAAAATAATCATAACTCAAATTATATAGCCTTTTGATTTGATTGATTCTTTTGCGTTTAAATCGTTAGGATGCCTACTCTCTTCTTCTAAATTTTTTGAATTTTTGAATATGTTTCTTAGGAGTAATAAATTTTCAATATAAAGTTACCTAACCTTTTTTCTTTCCAAAGTCACAAGTTTCCTAATAACCGAATTGTAATTCTACCAAATCTAGAATAAAACGTAAACCCTTAAGGCCTAAATTACTTATCTTAAAATATATTATACATTAATATGGGCGCAAATACCATAATGGTTTTCCAAATCAAATTTTCTATAATATAAATTAAAATACATACATAACATTTTTATTTATTGCACATACTTTCGTGGAGTTCTTATGCGTGTTCATCATTACTTAATTTTGAACGTACATAGTTTGATCACATTAATGTACAAAAGAAAACCATGCTTATCATTCATGAAAATTTTTCCTTATTTTCTTTGAATTTTTTTAGAAGAAAAATATACCGGGTATTACAATATTAATGTTAGTGTGAGTTCAAAATTGGTGGGGGCTGCCAATAGCCCATTTGTCGAGATCTTCAATCACCAAATAGAGCACATAACAATTTACCATGAAAATCTCCACTAAACAACTATGATTATAAATTTCCTTTCACAACCACGGAGAAACCCGAGGGAAACCCTCCCAATTCATGAGTTAAATTACTCTTAATACATGTGGAAAATTTTACCTAAATATGGAAAACTACACCCACACGAGTAATATTAATCCCAATTATACACCCAATAGGTGGAGAAGGATAAGAAATTAACTCATGTTGTTCCTGTTGAAGGACCTAAAAACCACATTTTCTCCTCACAACGATTTTTTTTTCTCCCACATGCACCACCAATGACCCTTTCTAAATCTACACCCTCTTGTGCCTCTACAATGGAGAATACACCTCTCATGTCTCCCCTAAGGGAAAACACTATGGAACCTCCCTTGAAAGGAAAGAACACCTGACACATATCTAATAATATATTTATAAATCAGAGATACAAAATAACTCTTGAAAATGAAGAGCCAACTCTAAAGACTACTCCCCTAAGCATTAGAATCATAACCAATGAGTCTTTTCTTTGTATTTCACAATTCTCCTCCAATTCCTCATACCTCTTTGAATATTTATATTTTCACAACTTCCCATGTGATTGAATACATGACTTCCCATGTGATGAACACTTTCTCATAGGAGGGAATATAGAATGTTCTTCATCACCAACGTCGATGGCGATGTCTTTTCCCTGCTCTGCTTCGACGACATCATGGAGAAGACGACGGGAATGGAAATTGAGCACCTGAGGATTGATCAGAATCAAGGGAGCAGGACAATGTCCTACTGCCTCTGTGTAGTTCCTGAAAGATAGGAGAAGAAATAAAAGAAAACCAAAACAAATTTCATTCATTCCTCCCCTATTACAATGACGATGCTCTGTTTTATACTGCCACTCACAACCAACCCATGTCTTGTTGCATCCCGCCAGCCCATTACATTCAAACACATGCAATTACAATAATACCCTCTCCACTCCTCTACTCACTATATTCATACCAATACCCTCCCCTTGGCAAGAACCTTGTCCTCAAGGTTAGTAAAGATTACAGTTTACACAGATTATAGTTTTACAAAGAATAGTCTTTCATTTGAGCAGCAGAAGGTAAAGAAGTTTGTATTGGAACATCAGCTGTTACCGAAACTTTCAATTGGGAAACATAGAAAGCATCATGAAGTAAGGAATCAGTAGGAAGTTGCAGATTGTAAGCAACTTGGCCAATGCGTTGGATAATAGGAAATGGGCCATAAAACTTTGCTGCCAACTTGTTAAATTTCTTGTTTTGCAATGACTGCTGTCAGTAGGGATGTAGCTTGAAATACACTTGTTGTCCTACCTGAAACTCAACATCCCTTCTTCGCAAATCATGATAATGCTTCATTCTTAGCTGTGCAGCTATCAAGTTTTCTCTTAATTCTTGAAGTAACTGATCTCTTTGACGTAGAAGCCCATCTACCTCCGCTGTTTTTGCTGTCCCAGGAATGTAAGAGAGCAGTGTAGGAGGTGGCATGTTGTACACTGCTTCAAAAGGACTCATGTGTATTGCAGATTGGAAACTAGTGTTATAACAATATTCAGTCCAGGGCAACCACTTGACCGAAGTGTGCAGTCTATTTGTTGAAAAGCATCTCAAATATTGCTCAAGAACCTTGTTGATCACTTCGGTTTGGCCATCTGTTTGAGGATGGTAAGCTGAACTATAGTTGAATGCTACTCCTTGTAGTCTGAACAACTCATTCCAGAAACAACTTGTGAAGGTTGGATCTCTGTCACAAATAATGGACGTTGGCATTCCATGGAGCTTGAAGATTTCATCAAAAAATAGCTGAGCAATTTTTGGAGCTGTGAATGGATGAGCAATAGAAATAAAATGGCTGTACTTTGAAAGTCTGTCCACTATTACAAAGATTCCATCTTTTGCATTTCTTTTTGGCAATCCACTAATAAAATCCATACTAATTGAAGTCCAAATTTGCTATGGTATAGGAAGTGGTTGTAATAAACCTGCTGGTGCTAGACAAGAGCTTTTGAATTATTGACAAGTTTCACAATTCTGCAGATAGGTCACCACATTTTGATACATCTAAGACCAATAAAAGACTGCTCGCAATCTCTTCAAAGTCTTCTGAATTCCCTCATGAGTTCCATCATGAAACTCTTTTAAGATAGTAGGTATGAGGTCCATTTGAGAGTTCAAGTAGATCCTGTTTTTGTAAAGAAAAATGTCATCCTACAATGACCAATTCAATGACAGTTTGTTGTCCGTAAATTGCTGCTTCAGCTTTGATATCTGTACATTGGTGGCATAAGCTCGTTTAACCACATCCAACCATCTTGGTATAGGGATCGAAATTGCTGCTAGGAATGAATCTTGCAGATTCCTCACATTGGAGTTGGCTGTGTTCGACTCCTCACAATCATATTGCCTTGACAATGAATCTGCCACCTTATTTTCTTTACTAGGCTTGTATTCAATTACAAAATTGTACCCTAGCAGCTTCACTAGCCACCTTTGCTGAGCTGTTGTGTGAATTTTCTGATCCCATAGATACTTTAAACTGGAATGACCCGTTTGAACTATAAATGTCCTGCCCAAAAGGTAGTGACGCCACTTTTGGATAGCTAACACCAATGCTAACATTTCTCTCTCATAAGTAGATAAGAATAAATTCCTACCACTCAGAACGTTACTGTAGAAAGTAACTGGATGCTCTTGTTGCATTAAAACAACTCCTAGTCCACCCCCACTAGCATCACATTCTACTACAAATGACAAGGTAAAGTTTTGCAACACAAGGACAGGAGCATCTGTAAGAGCATGTTTCAAACTATTGAACGAATCTTCAGCTAATTGATCCCAATGATAAGCATCCTTCTTAAGCAAATCAGATAATGGGGCAGCAATTTTTCCAAAATCCTTGACAAATTTTCTATAATATCCTGCTAACCCCAAGAAAGCCCTTATGCTCTTAATTGATTTTGGTATGGGCCAATTCACAATAGCTGATATCTTCTCTTTATCCATACTAACTCCTTGGAAAGAAATGACATACCCCAAATATTGAATTTATTGTAGACCAAAAAACACTTCTCCCTCTTGGCATATAACTCATGTGATAGCAACTTTGACAACTTTCTATGCTCTTGTTGAGAGCCCTATAATCTATGCACATCCTCCAACTCCCATCTTTCTTTTTGACCAATAGCACCGAGGATGAATATGGACTGGAAGTGGGCATAATTATCCCCGCCTCAAGTAATTCCTTGATTTGTCTCTCTATTTCATTTTTTTGGAAATAAGGATATTTATATGGTTTAACAGCCACAGGTAGGGTGCCCTCTTTCAGATTCACATGGTGGTCATGAGATCGTGGTGGAGGCAAACTTCTAGGTACAGAAAATACCTTTTCAAATTTTTGTAACACCTTATCCAGTTGTTCGGCTTGTGAGATAGATAATGAAGACAATTGTTCCTTCGGACTACTATTTCTCAACACTTGTAAATTCATAAGTAATCCTTGCTTCCTCTTCTTTAATGAATGCATGATCTGCTTCTTGTCACATAATTGGCTTGGAGGAGTAACCTGACCTTGTAATACCACCGTTTTTTCATTCTCTGTGAAATACATTTTAAGGGATTCAAAATTCCATAATATGGATCCCAAGGTTTTCAGCCACTGAATGCCTAACACAATATCAATCTCCTCTAGCTGAAGTATGAAAAACTCTGAAACTGTACTATACCCTGGAAGATCCAATTTTATACCCGCACACTTACCCCCACAGCTCATCTTCTCCCCATTGGCTATCTGAACCTTCATCCCATTACTTGTTTCCACTGGTAATTTCAATTTCTGAATCAGACTTGCATTCATAAAATTGTGGGAACTTCCCGAATCTATTAAAACTGTCACTTGATGTCCACCCACTCTCCCTAGCACTCTCATGGTGTTAGGGGTTGTGGTACCTGTCAATGCATTAAGAGATATCACTGGTGTGATGGCTTCTTGCTTTGACAAGTCCTCTTCCCGTACCACTTCAATGACCAACAACTTCTTACATTTGTGTCCTAGAACAAACTTATAATCACATCTGAAACACAATCATGCGTCCTTCCTTTCTTGCAGCTGTTTGACACTGAGCTTTCTCCCAATAGTAATCTCCTTGGGTTGTAAATCTGCCGCCACATTAGTTTCCCCTTTGCTGGTACCAAAACTGTTTCCCTTGTGAGATGAACCAGCTGTGTATTGATAATTCTTGCTCATTGGTCTTCCATATACATGTGATCTCTGGTTCACATGATGCTCTAAATGCCTGGCTAGTCCTTGTGCGTCCAACAAAGTCTCTGGTCTCCTTGCCTGCACCTCCATTCTCAGTTGGGGACTAAGACCACAGGTAAAGCTGCTGATCCTCTACTTTTCTGTCATGTGACCAGCCCTTGTTGCCAATCTATTAAATCGAACTATATTGTAAAACCCGTGATTCGAGTCAGGGTTTTACGTTACCGAACCAGTCGGTTCGACCGTTGGTTCGAGTCAAGTCAGTTTCATGAATCGCGTGCTGAGTCGAGACCAGCCGTGAGTTATGAGCGATGAGAGTCAGGTGTACCTAAATATATGATGATAACGTCGAGAAGATAGTGAGATACGAGTTATCTGAATATATGAAAGTATGCAGTATTTTTTCTTTTTATATGTTTGATCGTAGAAATAGTTTTAGGCCGAATAACGCGTTAGGGCGCGTTGGATTATATTCGGGTGGGTTATTAGTTATAGAGCATGCCATTTGGATGCTGTTGTGTTTGTTTTATTTTATGGAATTTTCCATATTTTTCTAGATTTTTTTAGAATTTATTACGAACTAGTTATTATTTTGACTCAGAGTCGGAATCGAGTCAATACTTATTTACGAAACTGCCACTAGAACATTTCTTCATCTTTCCCGACCCTTCTCCACCAAAACCCTCGCCGCCCCTCGTTCTCGTCACCACCGCCGCCGCCGCCGACGCTGTGCTGCCGCCGATTGACGCCGCCCTGCCCCGCCTTGCCGTCACCGTGCCACCCCAAACAGCCCCGACCGCCACCACCTTGCCACGACGCCAGAATCAGCCCGCGAACCGTCGACGCTCCGCCCGTCGATTCGCTGCCGTCCGGGCCGCGCCGCCGCCGTGACCCCGAGGACCACCCCCTTGACCTTCGCCGACGTTTCCCCATCATCCCGACCGCCGTCGAGGCCGGCCGGAGCCCGATTGGAGCACACCGCCGTCGCCGCCCATTTTCGACGCCGCCGTCGACGGCCATCGCCGCCTCGGCTACCCTGTTTGACACCACCATTGGACCGAGCTCGTCGAGCTGGTGCCGATAGACCCCTGATTGCCCCGTCCCGAATCATCGCCGGAAAACCGTCGGAATCCGCCGGAAAACCGCCGACACTCGCCGGAACCGCCGGAAAATTGGATTCGTGGGAAATTCGCCGGATCATCCGCCGAACGCACCCAGTCCAATCTGATCGGACTTCGGACGCCGCTAGGTGCCGAATTCGAGTTTCGAGCCGCGAAACGGAAACCCTAGCCGTCGCCGATTTTCGACGACGCGAGGTATAATTTATTTTAACTTAATTAATTGAAAGTATTGATTATTAGAATTTGCATGCTATGATTGATGAATTGTGCATTGTAATTACTTATATAAATGTGGATTTGATTTAGAATAAAATATGAAATTTGTGGAATTGTGTGGTGTTAAAAAATAGAAGTTATGAAACTAATTAGGGTTATTAGGTAATGATCATGATCTAATGCAAACTAGCCTAAGTAGACTTGCTAGAATTGATATAGGTTAATGTGTGTTGATTGATGTGTGATTGTGTTGATTGTGCGTGCATGCTATAGGATGTGTGATTCATCATGCGGGCGTTAGTATTTAGTTTGATTGTGTAGGTACGGTGTAGGAGCTCGCCGCCTAGGCGCGTGGACCTGTTTGGAGCTTCTACCAGGTCCGTTTAGGACTCGTTCTCTAATTTACGCTACTCTCTTGTGTATTTGATTTATTATGTGCAGGACGAGTTAAGTGGCGTTTTATCGAATCCCACTTAACTCGGGCCATTTAGCCAACGATTTTCCGGATTAATAACCCTCGAGGATGAGATCCCTCAAGTTTGTTTTCGAACTTCAGATCCAGCTCACGTTGCCTTCGGGCCTATTGTATAAATCCCAACCCAGACCTATATATATGTATAGTTTTCGTGTTTTTGTGAGAGACTGAATGAGGGAAATCCGACTACCGTGCTACGCGAGCGGGCACGTGTGTGTCGACAGTGGGCTCTGGAATGGTGTGCGGGCCGTTTCATTCCCGAGGGATCCTGACAACTCCACCTTTGAGTTCCTCAAACCCGGAGAAGTGTGGAGGTTCACGGGTACTGCATTGCAGCGCATGTCTAGACTTGTGGTTTCAAAGGGTACTGAAGGCGACTGCCTGAGAGTACTCGGCCTTCGTGCTCAAGGCCAGGAGTAATATGGAAGGTGCAGAGGGCGGAAAGGAATGAGATTTGACGCGAGAAGCAATAGAGAAATGGCCGAGGCATGAGAATGTGAAAGATAGGGGGACGCTGTCGACCCGAGGGCGACGGCTCCCGTATGTGCCCTGATGAGAGTTCTTGAGGAAGTATATGGTTTTCATTCAACAGGAGAGTTTGCTCTCCTGTGCCAGATTGATATTAGTTATTTTCCGGGCCGGTAACACTCGTTACTGACGGTTTTTCTATATATATGTAGGTGAGAAATGCGAAGCGATGAAAGCTGTCGGGACTGCGGAGGAGCAGCACGGAACCGCGCACACATGTACCTGCCGCGTGTAACGTATAATGATGGTGTGTTATTGTTATGTAAATGATAATTTTGATGTGTTTGTTTAGATAAATTGCTTGATATGAAATGAATGGATAAATATGAATGAGTAGTGAGTTTGGAGTTTAGGCTCGGTTCAATTGAAACGAAAGAGATAGCGATGAATGCTACGGTAGATTATCATGTTTTATCGTATTTTGATAAAATATTTATATACCTTGTTGTGGATAATTTTTAATTAAAATTTTCTTGCCGTTGCATGGTTTTGTTTTGCTTGCACATCATAGCATGCATGTAGGACTACGTTAGAACCCACGCATCCCATTCATGCATTTCACATTTGCATCTCCATCTTGAAACGCCGAGAGTAGATCCTGGTCGGCTTAACCGAATCTAGTAGATTAGCGAACGGTTCGGTCGCCGGTGACATTTCCGGGTCGGTTCACGGGTGAGCCGAAACGGGGTGTTACATATATACTCTTGAACTGAAGAATCTTGAATTAATTGAGTGAGATCTCCATAAAGTCTTCATAGTCTAATGGTCCAAATTGCAGGTTCATGGCTTCTTTCAACTGCGGCCAAGACAGTATTTCTTGATGCTGTTGCAGCATGTCGAACCAAATTTGGGCATCGTCCTCCAAATGGAAACTTGCTAATTCAACTTGCAAGCCTTCATTAACATTGTGCAATTTGAAAAACTTCTTTGCTCTACTGAACCATGAGATAGGATCCTTTGAACCATCAAACTTGGGAAAACTTATTTTGGATCCCTTTAGGCAATCCTCATTTAGAACAGTATACAGAATTCCCTCCTGGGCATTCTATCGAACACATTCCACGCCAAATCTGGGCACTTCTTGCTGATGTCTACCAACATAAGACATTGCCTGCTCCTCCTTATTGAAATCATGACGGGTTCCCTGTAAATACTCGTTTACATCTACTCTATTTGGAGAAACCCTAATCTTTGAAGTTCCAATCCCTTCTCTATTATCAAGATTCCCTCTATTCCCAATGTTCTCCATTCTAGATTGCAACAACAAGTTGAATTTTGCAGAAATATTAGCAAAAGCAAAGACTAGATGCTCTTGTACCTTCTTGATGTGGCCTAATTCTTCAAAATTCTGTAAAGAATTCGTCCCCCCTCGTCTGGCTCTAATACCAATATGGAATGTTCTTCATCACCAACATCGACGGTGATGTCTTTTCCCCTCCTCTGCTTCGACGGCGCCATGGAGAAGATGGCGGGAATGGAAATCGAGCACCTGAGTATTGATCAAAATCAAGGGAGTAGGACGACGTCCTATTCATTCCCCCTATTACAATGACGATGCTCTGTTTTATACTGCCACTCATAGCCAGCCCATGTCTTGTTGCATCCCGCCAGCCCATTACATTCAAACACATGCAATAACAATAATACCCCCTCCACTCCTCTATTCACTATATTCATACCAGAATAACTCTAATAATTCTTCCATTCCCGACCATGGGAAAGACCTTTAAAAATCATCCACTTTATAACGTTATTGAACACCTGTCGAATTTGGTGCACTATTGTTGATTATTTGAGGAAGGAACTATTTCAACACATCTCCCCTCCCGAGGAATGCTCTCTATCTCCCCCTATTAAAACCTCAACGAAACACTAACAAACCTTAGACGAACTCCCACAATTTGCTCCATGAACCACCACTCGGATACCACTTATTGGGGGTGGCCAACAAACCCACTTGTCAAGATCTTCAATCACAAGATAGAGCACATAATAATTTAACATAGAAATCTCCACCAAATAACAATGATTATAAATTTTCTTTCACAACTACAGTAAAACTTGAGGGAAATCCCTCCCAATATATGAGTAAAACTATTCCCAAAACATCTGAAAAACTCCACCCATGTAGAAAATTATACTCAAATGTAGAAAAATCCACCCATATGAGTAATATTACTCTCAATTACAAACCATAGACAAAAAGTAGAGAATGATAAGAAATTAAGTAAAATCACATTTTTTCATCACAACAAATAATTTTTCTTTCTTCTTCCACATGAACCACCAATAATGGCCTTGTCTAAATCTACATCTTTTTGTGCCTCCACAATGGAGAACGCACCTCTCATGTCTCCCTTAATGGAGAACACCATGTGGAATCTCCCTGAAGGGAAAGCGAACCCAACATATATGTCCAACTAAATATTTATAAATTAGAAATACAAAACACCATTTGGAAATAAATAGTCAACTTCAATTATTACTCTGTGAGCATTAGAATCATCACCAATAAATCTCTTCTTTGTATTCTACAATTCTTTTTGAATTTTTCTTACTTCTTTGAATATCTTAATGCCTTCATAACTTTCCATGTGATTGAACACTTTCTTGTGGAGGGAATAATTCTAACAATACTCCCCTTCTCAACCATTAGAAACACCAGGAAAAATCTTCCACTTTACAGCATCGTTGAACACTCGTCAAACTTAATGTACACTTGTCAAACTTAATGCACCATTGTTGACTGCCTATTGACCACTATCACATGAAGAGGAAAATATTTCAACACATCTCCCCTCATGTGGAATGCTTTTATCTCCCTTCAAAACTTCGATCAAACACCAATAAACCTTGAACAAACTCTAACAGTATGCTTCATGAACCATAGTTCTGATACCGCTTGCTGGGGGCCACCAATAAACCAATAACTCATTTGTCGAAATCTTTAATTACCAAATAGAACACATAATAATTTAAAAATCTCCACCAAACAAATATAATTATAAATTTTCTTTTACAACCATAGTAAAACCCAAGGGACAACCCTTCCAATACATGAGTAAAACTACTCCCAATACATATAAAAAACTTCACCCCAATCAATGTAAAAAATTCTACCAAAATGTGAAAAACTCAACCCATATAAATAATATTATTCTCAATTACAAATCATAGATAAAAAGGTATAGAATGATAAGAAATTAACTAATATTGATATTGTTGAAAGACCTAAAACCACATTTTCTCATCACAATGAACAATTTTATTTATTCTCCCACATGCACCACCAATGGTGACCCTATCAAAATCTGCACCCTCTTATGCCTCCACAATGGAAAACACACTTTGCATTTCTCTCCTAAGGGGGAACACCATGTGGAATCTCCCTGAAGGGTAAACACACCCAACATATTTGTTTAACGACATATTTACAGAACACTTCTTGGAAATGAAGAGCCAACTCTAAATATTACTCTCTTGGCATTAGAATCTTTACCAATGAGCCTCTTTTGTATTCTACAATTCTCCTTAAATTCTTCATGCCTCTTTGAATATCTTCATGTCTTTACAATTTTTTATGTGATTGAACGCCTTCTCATAAAAAAGAATAACTTTAACAATTCTTCCTTTCCTGATCATAAAAAATTTCACTTACAAACTTGATGTTCTATTGTTGACCAATTGTTGACCGCCTTCACATAAGTAGGGAAATATTTTAATAAGAATTAATCAACAAAATTCCACATAATAATATAGATACAATTGAATGGGGTAATAGTTGAAGAAAAAAGGAACTGAACTAGTCCCTAGGATTCCTTAAATTGAAGTGTACAAAGCTTTATGTGCATAATAGATAACTCACGCCATACATGTTAATTAGTTAAGCTGATCTGTATTACCCAGGAAAGTGATGTAAAGCGACACATATTTGTTTTCCATATTATTTGTTGAGTTAAGCCAAGCATTAACTAGCTGTTGTTACTTCAGCACTCACAAATCAAACTATTCTAAATTTTAATAACGAAGAACTTTAGTATCAGTTGCAGTGGACAAGAGAATAAGATAATATCAGCAACTTTTAAATTATAGTCAAAACTACCCACATCATCCAACCTCCGTTGTAATCGAAGAGCTGATGATTGGCTTATATAATTATATATGTTGAAGCTCAGCTAACACTTAATTATTTCCATGTCATATATCATAGACAATACATGCATATATATTACCTACCATTTCAACCATGGGAATTCAAGGTTTTTTAGCAAGCCCCAATGCACCTACAAAAAATCTCCAATCAAAGGTTACTAAATGACATAGGATCTCTGGTTTTCTTCCCGAATATAATATTCTTTTTATAATTAATCACATTTACACTTTTGTTTTTTCTATAATTTTAAATAATATATTGTACCATTTAATTGTACCCAGTATATTATATACCATCTTCTAATTTGATGTGTTTTGTGCCTATGTGCTATTTTAATTGTAACTGATATTTTCATTTTAAATTTCACAAAACTTAGTTTTTTTGTTGAAAGTCGTGGTATTTTAACTAGTATTCAATAAAATATTGATGAAATGAGAAATTTTTAATATTTAATAAAATAACTTCTTTATAATTTTAAAATATAATTGAACCCAATTTGACCCCGTTAAATTTAGAATAGTAACCAATATTATATTTTTCAACCTCTTTTCACAAATCGTCAAGGGTATAGATCCTAAATTATTCATGGCTCAACATGTGGAATAAAATAATAACGTTTTTAGATGCTTATTGTTGTATATATATTTTATTTTCTTGTGTATAATAGATTATTTTTTTGTCCATCATGGCACCAATAAGATTTCGCTTTTTTATTTTTGGTAAAATTCGTGAAATGAGACAAGAAGAAAAGCCATGGAAAAATAAAAAGGTTTAGAAGGTGTAGAAATTACAGGGGTGAGAGTAAACGAGAATCACTTGATATTTGTTTGGTTGCAAAGTGATGAAAGTCAATTCAAAATAAATCAAAGTAAAACAATGGAGGTGGTAGCAGTACTCACTACTCCACGCGTTTACGGGTTTGTTTAGTGTAGAATGGTTCAAAACCTACTTAACCAAGTCAAGCGCTCAAGTTTTGATTCTTAACCTTTGTTGCTTATAATTGTCGACATTTTTTTATTGAGAGGTGAGACTACATGGAAGCAACGACTGTTTTTAGTTGGACGGCTGCTCATCTCTTCTACATTGAGTGTTTTTTTTAAAAAAAACAAATAAAAAACACATTGAATGGGTTTGTAATATGAAGTCTTCTTGAGTTAAAGACCTGGCCTTGCCCATCAGGGCAACTGTTTTCTAATTGCCCATTGTCATTTCTTTTATTAATCTTTTGTTAGTTTTAGCTTTTTTATTATTCATGGCTTCGTTTATTATTAGTAGGTTTTGCCTGAATCAGTTCGAATCGATTCAACTTGGTTTATATCAATTGGTTTCAGAGGATTTATGTAAAACTCATGATCCAAGTCAGGGTTTTATACTTGTGAACTAATTAGTTTAGCCATTGGTTTAAGTCGAGTCGATTTCAAAACACGGGTGTTGAGTCAAAGCTAATCGTGTCTTATAAGCCATCAAGGTCATGTGCATCCAAATACATAATAGTAACATCAATATCTGAGAGTACGCTCAGTTTATTTTTTATTTATCTTATTTATAGTAAACTATAGAATTAGATTTATGCTATTTATTGCGTTAGGACGCATTATTTATTATTTTTGGTAGGTTAGTAGGCTTAAAACATGTCATTAGAATTAGAACACTATTATTTTATTTTATATTTTTTGGAAATTATTTATTATTATTGACTCAACTTGGGACCGAGTCAAACATCTGAGGAGAAGTTGCCCTGCCGCCCCAGGTTGGATTCTTCCGGCCATCGTTGTTTCGTCGCCGGCCACGCTTCATCGCTTCCGACCAGCCTCAGCCTCCCTCCCTTGTTGTCGTTGACGTTGTCTGACGAGGATTCCCTGCTTGTGGACAACCCGAAGATGTCGCCTTGGTTGGTCACTTGGAGTTCTTTCGACCGCCGTCTCCTACTTCACTGCCACCTTCCCTTATCTCTCTCCCCTCCTGTCCACCGAATCCACTTTCACCACCACCCGGGGTTGGATTCTTCCTGCCATTCTTGCTTTGCCACTGGCTGCACTTCATCGCTGCCAACCAGCCTTGGCCTCCCTCCCTCATCGTCGTTGACATTGTCCAACAAGGATTCCCTGCTCGTGGACGACCCAAAGACGTCGCCTTGGTTGGTTCACCGGGAGTTCTTCTAGTGCATGTTACTTGGCCGCCACCGGTGACTGTCATCACCGCCGGCCAAGTACCCCTCGGCCTAGTCTGCTCCCTCCTCGGCCTACCCCAACTGAGGTCGCGCTTGGTCATCTCCTCCCGGCCAGCACCTCCTCACCACCCTCCCCTTGACTGAGCTAGGGCCGAGCTGTCATGCCCTAGTCGGTTCTGACTTGTGTTGCCAGTGTTGCCGTTGCTGCTGGCTGTGCCGCCGGCCATGACCCTCCGGTGAGACTGCCTTCCTTCGGCCAAAACCCCACCCCTCTCCTCGTCCATTTCCCTACAGCTGAGTCTCCCTATAGGTGCCCTAGCCGACCCTGAGCGTTGCCGTCAGTGACTCACCTGTTGTCACCGCCGGCAGGTTGCAACCTTGGTCAAATCGTCTCCTCACGCCTGAGCCACGCATGTCTAGTCCCAAACTTGGCTGAGCAATTGATACATTGATGGTAGTCAAGGCAGTTGCCGCCACCTTCATCAACACCGGCTATTAGGTATACATCTCAGATAATGTAGTTTGATGTCATTTCATGACGGATGATAGTGGAATGTGAATTATTATGACTATTAATGCTTTAATTGATTCTGTGATAAAATTAGAGATGCAATCACAAAATTGAGATAAATTTAAATTGTTTCGATGACAATTAGTTGATAATGACATGATTGAGGGGAACATGATAGTTGACTAAATTAGAAAATGAAGTGATCAATTATCATGATTAAGATGTGTATGTCATTGATTATGGAACAATTTGTAATGATAAAATATAATGAAAGTGCATGTGAGCAAGTATATACATTAGGAATTATTCGATAGATTTAATGGCATGTTTTGAATATGAATTGGTGTTAATAGGTATTTTGGATAATTAGGGAATCAATAGAGGATTAAACACTAAATTAGATGTCCTAGGGTGACACCTACCCGAGGGATGGGTGTTACTATATAAAATTAGTTAACTTGGTTGATTATTCATGAACTGGTAATAAAGAATTGAAATGAAATTGGACATGAGCATGAATTGAGATTTCATAAAGCAGTCAATAGTTATTTATGAGTTATCAAGTTATGTAGTGACAATTGTGATTTTATAATTTCACCTAGTTTGTTGTGTTCTTTTCTTGGAATGTTTGTGATCATGTCTTTATTCATTGTGTTCATGCATCATATAGATAGACTGAATGCTAGCATTTAGTTTTGATGTGTATATGCTGAGTAGGTACTCGCCACTTAAGTGCATATACTTGTTTGGAGCTTCTACCAGGTCCATTTAGAACTCGTCTACAAATTTTTTTCTATTCTATTTTGATTTATTTTCCTATTTGTAGGACGGGTTAAACGGTCTTTTATTGGATCATAGTTAACTCGAGTCATTTAGCAGATAGTTTTTTAGATTAATAACCCTCGAGGATGAAATCCCTCGAGTTTTATTTCAAAAACAAGATTCACCGCAAGTTACTTTTGGGCCTATTATATAAATCTCTTCCTATGCCTGTATATAATTTTATCGAGTTTTAGTAATGACGAGAGATGATGAAACTGACTTGCTCGTACCATGAGCCGATGCATGTGCCATTCACAATGAGCTATGGATTAGTGAGAGGGTTGTTCTATTCTTGAGGGATCCTGACAACTACGCATTTTGAGTTTCCTCACACCCAGAGAAGCATAGAGGTTTACAAGTACTGTGTAATACAATGCATGTTGAAACTTGTAGTTAAAAGGGAACTGAAGGTAATTGCCCGAGAGTACATGACTTTCGTGCTCAAGGTCAAGGAAATATCGAGGATGAGAGAGGCTTATGAATTACTGATATTCCCGAGCATGGGATAAAAGAATGAGAAAAAATCGAGAGAGGCATCAGATAGATTAGTCAATTCAGGATGTCATTGGGTTTGCAGCTTGGTTGCTTCCTCAATAGATGCCCTGATGAGAGTTCACGGAAGTTATAAATATGTTTTTCTTTACATGAGAGTTAGTTTTCATGACTAGTTTAATATATTTATTTTTGGACCAATAATGTTCATTATTGATGATTTTCTATATACATGTAAGTGATGATCAAAAGTTGGACATGCCAGCCATGAGGGAGGAGCAACGATGTCTCATGCATACACACATGTTAGATGATAAAATGTTTAATATTTCTAGTTATGATATTGTGATAGTAAAACTGATGTGATGACATAGTCTATGTATTATTAATATAACTGATATCAATGATATGATGTGAAATCTATTTAGGAAATATGTTCAGTAGGCGGTTCAAGACCCAATTTACAAATTTAAATATAAATGAGAATTCGTGGATAAGTCATGACCCAACTCAGAAGTGACAATGTAGTTTGATTGTAATGTGTGTACAAAAATAATTGTAATGTGTGTACAAAAATAATTTTTATTGTTTTGTTATATATATAGTTCATATCTACTTTTTTGATAAGGTACACTTTTAGGAAAAACTCTACCCATTTTACTTTAAGAAGATATTGAATTTTATTAATTTGTTGAGAGTGACTTTGGTTTGTCATGCTATGCCGGTAGCACGTTGCTAGGGTCTAGGCATTGTTTACCTATAAAGTTACGATGGCCTTTTATCTTAAGACGCTGATAGTCTGTCTATTCGGGTTAAGATCAGGTAAGTCGATTTAATCGAATGACCTATAACATTCTTATTCAGTTTACAAGTGAGCTAAATTTAAGGTGTTACAATTTGCATTGGCTTAATTTAGTTCAAGTCCAATTTTACTCAGGTTCCTACAGCGGTTGAGTTGTTAAGCCTTTTATAAATAATCAAACAAACACAAACTTGTTATACCAAGTTAAATGGCATAACAAATCATGTAAAATGGTGCAGTTGACCGATGTAAAAATTGAAAGTTTGATAGTCACTAACAACACAAATTTTAGGAGTGTGCATAGTGCAAAGCTGCAAATAAATTTTAATTTTACTTGAGTCGAGTCTACTGAATATTTGAGTTGGAACTTGGAGCCACAAGCGTAGCAAATTTAATTCCCCTCTATCATAATATATACTAGATTCTGGTTATTAACTAAAAATACTTGAAATCACAATAACATTGTATAGAAATGAAATAAATATAGTGTTAATTTTTATACTACTTAAAATTACTAAGTCCCACCCTCTTAAAAAATATTTACCATCTATCTATCTACTTGCTTTTAGTTACACTGAAGCAAGATTTTCTTCTATGTTTGATTCTAAGCCCACATTGGAATAAAATGAGTATAAGACCCGTATTTTACTCATAAGTAAAATATTGATTCTAAGTTACTAATATTCTGATTAAAACTCTTCTCTGATAGTAATTATTTTTCATCCTTCTCGTAAAATTAAAATTATATTAATACATATTTTTAATTAATTTAATACATAATGTGCATAATTTAAGATTGCTTTTTCAATTATTATCATAAAAATCTCTAGAGTTCTGCGCAAATTAGAGATCTCAACTACAAATTTTTTTAATAAATTTTAATAAAACTTAATAAGAAATTATCCAAATATAAAATTAATCAATAAAAAAATTTTAATCGCCATTATGCAAAAAAAATTATTTGAATTCATATATAGCCCATCTTGATCAATAAATGCATAAACTTCAGATATATTATATAAAATGTCCAACTAAGCAAGAATATGATTAATCTAAATTGGCTTTGTTTAAGTTTGAAAAGCAGACCGGGAATCAAAGGTAAAATCACTTCAGCCCGAATCGAGCCACGGGACGAACCCTTTCAATCATTTCTGACTTGGGCACGACCGGAGGCAGACAAACAAGCAAGCAAGCAAGCAAACAACAAACGGGCAAAGTAGGCCACACAACCGCGTCCGTGGCCATTATCCTCCTGCTTCTCCAACGACTCCATCAAAATCCTCACTAGCAGACCCCCAACCTCCCCACCGCCCCCTTGCCGTAAAACGCCGTCGACGGCGTCCATGCCTTGCTGCTGCTTACGCAGCTCCGGCTCCGGCGCCATCGCCGCCTCCTCCGCCGTCCCAGACATGGTCTCCTCCTTCTACCAGACGTCGGCGGGGCTGGTCGTCCTCAACTGGTCCCGCGCTGCCGTGGGCCGGTCCCTCCGCGCTGACGTCCACCTCCGGGACGGCGTCGTCAGCTTCACCCTCCGAATCTCCCCATGGCTGTTCTGGCGGCTCAAGGGCTCCAAGACCTTCGTCCTCCACAGCCACTCCACCCGCCTCGTCCAGCTCTCCTGGGACTTCACCGCCGCCCGCTTTCCCGCCGCCCCCGAGCCGGCCGCCGGCTTTGGCCTCTCCCTCGCCGTTAACTGGGAGACCGTCCTCGTCCTCGGCGACTCGCCGCCAGCGGCCGGATTGACGAAGAAGAACGCCGCCGGGAACCGCCGGCCCCCGCTGATCCTGCGGCAAGATCACGTCTTTGGGCACCGGAGCTTCGCGACCGAGGCGAGGTTCGGCGGCAAAAGCAGGGAACTTTCGGTAGAGTGCGGCAATGGAGAAGACGCCCGGCTGCTCCTCAGGGTCGACGGCGAGAGAGTGTTGCAGGTCAAGAAGTTGAAGTGGAAGTTCCGGGGGAGCGAGAAGGTGGTCGTGGACGGCGTCCGGGTGCACGTCTCCTGGGATGTCTACAATTGGCTCTTCGACCAGCCCACCGGCGGCCCCGAATCCGGCGACCTGCACCAGGCCCTCTTCATGTTCCGTTTCGAGGAGAAGAGGATCGCCGGCGATGGCGACGCCGACGGCGATGACTGCTACTTGGGCAACCTTTGCAATGCGAAGCAAGCAGTTATACGGCAGAGTATGCCGTGGCCGGAGAAGAAGAAGATGAAAAGCGTGAGTCGGAGAAAACGGAGCTTGTTGCAGGCGAGCTCGTCCTCCTCCTCCTCTTCCCTCTCGTCGGCTAGCAGCTCCTCAATCATCCACTGGGCGAGCCCCGAGGAGACGGAGTTGCAGAGCTTGCCCGGTTTCACCTTGCAGGTCTATGCAGGAAGAAAGATGTGAACTTCCTTTCTTGTTTTTTATACATATTTTTTCCTCTTTAATTCTGAAAGATTGCATTTTTATTTTCTCGGGTTCTCTGTTTCCTTCCTCTTTTGTTTGTAACACTGACTAGTAACGAATTATTTGTTCGTGAACATATCAAATAAAGGAAAGAAGATCAATCTTCCTCTTGATTCTCTATGTAACCCGAATCCATATTCTTGTAGTTTGTTTCTGGTTTTTGTTTGTAGTTTGTGTCACCAGTAAATCAAAGAAAATGGGTTTTGATCCTGTGCAAGTAGAACCCATTAACGTTATGAATCCATTCACTTGCTACCTTGATCGATAGAGGAGTTTGATTGTGTCTGATTAAAATCAATTTTGCTTGTACAGGTCGTTCTTCTTGTTATCTGTTTCAATGTTTGATTTTTTGACTTGAATAGTTTTGAGTTTGATTTTAGAGTTATTCATCACCTCGAAGGGCCTCCGCTGTTTTCGCGTTCTGATTGATTAGAACCGATTCGAGTAACGAATTCTTCACATCACACATGAGATTCTATCTTTTTACTGCCGAGCTAACGGAGCTGAGTTGCATCAACTGATAAAAAGTTCCTTTTGATTGTGTGATTCTACCTTCACTCGCAAATGAGAAGAGAATATATTGAAGGTCATTCGTCTTATTATTATGCCCCTGTTTGGTAGATAGAGAACATGAGCTTGAGATAGTTAGTGCAGGAAAGGGTGGTGGTTGGAATCGGAAGAGAAGCTGCATGTGGAGAAGAGGTGGATTTTTCTCCCGACCAAGAGTTTGCCGTGCCATGTGAGGTGGGGCTCCTGCTCTTTATCATCCTCTGCTCCACCTTTTTCCCTTTGCTGTCACGTTGCCTGTGTTTGGTTGTTTTTTTTTTGGTCTCCTTTTCTGTTTCCCGTCCCCTCTTCTCCTGTGATGACTACAACATTGCAGATATCAAACTAGGAATAGTAGCGTTGTTGAGACTTCAGAAGACTTCGGCCATGGAGGAGAGAGTTGATTGGTTTGAGTAATTCACTCTTGTTGAGGTGATTTGATCTGTATGGTGGGTCGGTCCAATAAGAACAATAATAGAGTAAGATTATGCAGGCATATTGATAGTCATCATGGGTCCACTAAATTTGGAGTTGATAGAGAGAAGGGCCATTATTCACTTGAGAAAATAGCTATGAGATTTCAAATAAAATGAGGTCAAGTAACCATAGTATCCTCCGCTTTAGCACAGGGAACTTGGCATTTCTTAAAATACCCAAAATCAATTGGTGGAATTGAATATGTACTCTACATGTCCAAGTTCTTAAAATAATATCATATGAAAGTCATGAATAAATACTTCATCTATAATTCTTTAATTTTTTTTGCCACCAAAGGAAATGGTCTTCTAATTACCTTGTGAAAGCTGACAAAAAACTTGAGTTTGATTGAGAAGAGTCATTGGATTCAACCTTAACAAAGTTAGACTCTCCAGTCCACCAGTCAAGCTTGCAATTGCTGTTTCGGGAGGCTGATAATTTGGACTTCAACCACTTGTAAGGCAATGGTATTAACATAGACTTCAAACGTAAGTGTGGTTTTGTTTTAGATATCCGACCAAATCGGGTTTAGTTTTAGATATCAGGTACTCTTAGTTTTAATAATATAATTTTTTTATATAAATTATATTTAAAATAATTTAAATTTTATTATAGAGATATATGTGTTTATATATAAAATTAATATATTTAAAGAAAATTTTAGTATTAGCCTATCTAATCTCCTTATTTATTTTAGATAATTATTTCTAATTTAATTTTTTATGGTGTCATTTAATTTAATTTTTATAATGTAATCAGTTTTTAAATAGTTTGATTCGAATTCGGATAGCCAATATTTAAATAATAAATAGTCAAATTTAATACATGAATTTAAGATAATTAACTGCTTTGGTAACATCTGTGGTCGATGCTGCGAGGACATGCATGGAGAATAGCTGTATCTTTCTTTCTTCTGTCGCAAGACAATTGTGATTCGGGATCTGAGCATGGGTTTGATTGGAGAAGGAAACTGCATCGTCTGTCAATCGATGAAGACAACCCATGTTAACAGGGGAAACACATGATAGATAGCTTTCTTGGATCATCTTCGTCTAGTACTGTACCCCAATACGTGATCAGTTTACAGTGAAGAAGACAACATACGAAAGAATCAAGAGAAAACACAGACAAAAGCATTTGGTTGGCAAGCCCCCCACCAAATCACTTTGTCTTCCTCGAGTAGCAAACAGCTTTCATGACCACACTTTGGAGTATCACCAATCACAAAAACAAAAACCAATCTCATTCATCCTTCCTTTGTTTTAACTCTTAACTGTCAATCATCTACTCCCAGGAGTAACTAACATACACTTGATCACTCTACTGTGCATGGGTTAACCATGTCTTCACAGTCAATATACAACACCACCTTCTCAAAGAGGAGTTCCATGCCTGTGTTTTCTATTTTTTTGATTCATAGACTGTAATGCATCAACTTCAATGGAAGAAACTGCATTACTATCAGCAAATCTAATGAAAAACAATGCATGCCTATGTTTTCTATCGGGGAAATCACACTTCACTTACCATTTACCACCAATAAAATCCAACTTGGACTCCATGCAATTCATCATGACCATCAAGGATTGGTCATCTATGTTCAATGTGACAAAGATTACTGAAATTCATTAACAGGAAGAAGAATTAAATTGAGATCTTGAAAGCCATCAATCATGGAGATGGAATACACACTTGCATTTGCTTCACTTCGAATTCTGTAATAGATTGAAAACAATTAAAAAAAAATCTAGAATATAAGAGATGATTGAAAACCATCAATCTAACTTCTGTCAACTTAGGCGAGAATTGAGTTATGGTGGAAGCAGCAAAATGAGAGAACCTAGTGCCCATCAGAAAATAGAGGATCAAATCCGCCTACCACCGCCGCCGCCGCCGGCAACCTCCGGCGAAGTGGAGGTGGAGCGTCTCGACAGCTTCTTCTTCTCCCCTTCCTCCACCGCCGCCACCTTCTTCCCCACATCCGCACCCATTGGCAGCACGCACTTGCACAAGACCTCTTCAATGCCCAAGAGTCCAGAACAACGAAAAGAGATGAAAACTTTATCGGACAACAAGCACAACCCAATCGATCAATGGTGGCGAGGAGAGTCAGAACGTACCGAGCTTGGCGAGGCGGGTGACCCAGCGGGGGATGGGCTTGCCGGTGAGGCGGAGACAAGCGTCGTTGCAGAGGTGGTTACAGTTCTTGGAGATGAGGTGGTAGGAATCGCCGGTGTAGCTCTCGGCCAGCTCCCTCATCACTGACCCCACCTCCCTCGGCCTCAGCCTCGTCTTCCCCACCAGCACCGACCGCCGGAACAGGAACGACGGGCACTCCCACGGCTTCCCTTCGAAGATCCCCGTCGTTGGGTTCTCGTGCGCTCCCAACGCATACTCCACCTCGTACACTGCAAAAGCACAATCAAGCAATCAATCACTGATACCCCACCGGACAAAGAAGAAGCTCCGGCGACCGGAGAGCTTGCCTTGGACGCCGGAGTGGTAGACGACGAGGCCGACCCAATGCGCGTAGCCATTGACGGGTGCCAGATCATACACGTTGAGGTAAACAGGGACCGACGCCAACGACGCCATCGACGCCACCGCTGGCGAAGGCACCGTCTTCCCCATCTCCTGCCACCCACTTATTGATCAATCAAACAACAGTCAAGCGGGTCAATGCAAAACCCAATCCTAGCAATGAAGGAGAACAAACAATGCATGAAATCATAGCAGTAAAAAGAAGAAGAAATTCCAAGTTTACAGTCCTATTCCATTAATTAGGTGGACAGCAATTAACCTATAGAAATGAGAACAAAATAAACACCAAAAACAATGAAGAGCACCATGACTTAGCTTACTCTAAACTCAACAAGGTGAACACTCTACTCTAAGAGTGTGAAGTACCCAACAAGCAATAGTTCAAGGAAGTAAATCTATGCCCAGTAAAAAGTTGAGAAATGAAGGTTTGATGGGTTTTGCTTGGGGGAGAAGAAGAGGTTTGGGATTTGAAATTCTAAATGTAGGTTAACTTGTTTTACCGTTGTTATTTACGGTGAATGCAAATTAATCAGATTTGCAGTTGGGATTTTAACGTTTGTATATATAAAGATCATACTGGCTTGTGTCGTCATCGTACTTACATCTTATTCCTAGATATCATTAATAAGACAAATATTTGCAAGCAAGCGAAAATGGTAATAGTTAAGATGGAGGATAAAGGTCAGTTTTAGATGACAGAAGAAGACGTAAAATGTATGAAATTTCCAAATTATAATTTAAAAAAAGTTAGCGAAAGTATGAATTTAAGTCATTTATGATAGAAAATCTCTTCACAGGTGAATTACCTCCTCTTTTTCGTATTTTTCTCAAGAAATTTTGCCATATAAAATATCCAAAGAGAATCACTTGGGTGGTGAAAGACTTAATTGTATTTCATCAATGATTTCATAACTCGTTCTTCATGTTTATATTTAAATTCATATGGATAGCCTCCATCCAAGTTTTAATTTTCAATCTATATCTTCGTTTCTAATTTTGGGATAGCGTTTTTTTAATCACAAATAACAAGAGCTTACTTACCATGTGAGAAGCAACCCTAACTCTATTCCCAGTAGTTTTTTTTAGGGTAATATGGTAGATTTTGGTGTAGGGTTGGCAATATAATCACTTGAAATGGAAGGCTTTCAACCAATATTTTGCCAACCATGTAAGTTTCCTATCAAAAGTAAGGACGATTTTTTGTCAAGCCAAATACATCTGAATATTTGCAAGCCTAAGTAATAATTTGTTGTAAGACCTTATAACTGATTATAATTCTTGCCGGTCGATATGGTGGACATTTTGGTGTAGAAAAATATCCACTTAATAAAACCTCAATGCTCCCACTTAATAAGCTTGTAAATACAAGGCACATTTCCACACAATTTTCGGACGTGACTAAAATTTTGAAGCAATGGCGGATCTATATATAGTAGGATATTAGAAAGGCTACGCTCTTTTCTTGCCAAAGTTAGAAAAACTACGTTTTGTAAAAGAATTCTACTTTGAATACAGGTGAGATGACAATCTTTCATGTTTTGGCCAACAACTAGAGAGGCAAGAAAATTTTGGCAGAGGTGGCGCAGTCAGTGATTGCTGGAAGATGGGTGGGATGTAAAATCAGAGACAGAGAAAATTTTTGGCCACGCCCAATTTTTTTGTGTCAAAGGGCTTTACTTTTCAATTGGTCCATCTCGATTCCACTCCATCTTCGTATAAACTTAAACAATTAATTCTGGTTTTCGGAAGAGATTATAAACTCATTTACAATAAAGACACTTGTTTAATGAGACGGTAGAAAACCAATTCAAAATAAGTAAAAAAAGTAAAATTTAATTTGCCAAAATTTTTTTCTTACAATGTAGAGAAGGTGAAGGTGAAAGGTAACGGGAAAAAGTAATGGAGTTGAGAGGAGGCTCTAGTGAGGCCACTAAAACCATAGCCCCCGCCCCACCCCTGCCCCCTATTTGTCATCTAATCTCTTCGACTTCTCCTCCTTTCTCCTCTACCATCGCCATCCCCTTTCTCCTTTATTGCCACCACATTTCTCCTCTAAATAAAATTGTTAATTCATGAATTTAAAAAAAAATTGTATGGTGTTAATTTGTGATTTATAATATGCTCCTTTTGCTGTGATGTCTAAAAATTTATATTGTGCACCTTTGTAATTTCTAAAAATTACAGTCAACCTTTAGGCAATGTCTAGCACTTTTTAAGGTCACAAATCTATTTTTCTTAATAAAGAATGAGAATGAAGTTTTTGTGTTATTCAATTGAGAATCTATTTTATTTACCTTGAAGGACATTTTTTATTTTAAAGCTGACTGAGAATTCATTTTGTTGAACAGTAGAAGGATACTTTTTATTTTGTACGTTAAAGCTGAATGAAGTTTTTGTGTTAGAGTTCAATGAGATTCTATTTTGTTGAATACTTGAAGGATACGTTTTCTGAATGAAGTTATTGCTGAATGAACGTTGAGAATGTATTTTTTGCTATCTAGCATTTAGGGGTCGAGAAAAGGTATCCTTCAACAATTCACGAATACTCAATAAACCTCATATTGGTTACATCCAATCCAAAATAATTTCGGATCGGACTTGTGTTCAGAGTTTTCACATATATAATATATCAAAAGAATATTCAGATAATAAATATATTTGGGGTGATCCAATCTATAACTAATTTGAATGTGTGATATTAATAAAATTATGTTTTTCAAAATATTTAAAATATTTATTATTATTATTATTATATTAAAATCTATATTATTTATATTATTTTAATCAATCAGATCAAATATCAGCTATGTGGATTGGGATAAGATACAGATATGGTAAATGAAATGAGGTGTAATCTTCATATTCAATGCAAATTTGGGTTTAGATTTTTAGATTCAAATTGAATATCAATGCTGTCATTATCCCATCCATGTCTGACCCTAACCCGTCCCTACTAACATTGTTTACTTTTGGTTCTTATTTTTAAAGCAAGCCATCAATCTTGTGCATTTTTCTTAGGGAAAACCATGTTTTTCCTCAAAACAAAAATTGTATATTGCCCATCAATTTATTTTTTTCCTCACTACATTTCTTAGTAACCATGTGTTTCTCATTATTCAAGCTGATTTCAAGCTAGTATATTATTTGATGTATATAGAGAAATTTGAACTCCAGTTGACCTTGAACCACAAGATTTAATTTCAAGCTGAATTTGAGCATCAATGTCAAAACTCGATGGAACTCCAATCGAGTTTGAAAATCAATTTGAATGAGCTTCGAATAAATTTGAGTCAAGTTTGAATATAGGCTGAATTCAACTCACTTGCTCAATTAATAACTCTAATAGAGTTAACTTTTATGTTTGTATAAATGGTTAGTGAAATCTAAGTAGACTCCACGTAGACCAATAAAAAAGTAGCACATTTTGGGGGGAAAAACTAGGCGCATCCAAAAATTTTCCTAGTGACAGCCACCAATCACAGTTGATTCTCATCAAATTTGGAGTTAATAAAGGTAGTTATTTTGACTCACCAAATCTCCGCTTGGTGGCTTCAGCTAACACGATAAAGCTTCCCCCAACTGATGATGGATGAAAATATTTTCAATCCTATGTGACGGGTTGGCCGTTAGGTGAGTAGCAGCCACCTGATAGGATTCGGATTCGAAACTCAACCGAGTCTTCGAGACAGATTTTACTCATAGACTTAACCGCTCATTCTAAGCGGAAAAAATAAGTTCCCAATGGCCTGCTATTATGAAATGCTTAAAAATAAGCAAGAGTCAAGACAAAGTATATATAGTAAGACCTGGGCCTCAGGCTGTTAGCTCCAACAAAGTAATGGAAGAAGAAACATTTCAACTGATGGTGACCAAAGCCAGACCTTGAGCTCGCTGTCAACTCTATTAAGGCAGGCAGAGGGCAATCTTCACCGTATATGGCAGCAACGCACAGCCACAAATATTATGATTGACTGAAATGCACGTAAGCAGCATTGCTACCAAAATGAAGCCAACGTAAATCGACATTGCCTGAAGAAGGAAAAACTCACAACAAAAACAGCCAATTTCAAAATAATGTGGTCAACTATTGGATAACAAATAACTTAATCGTAAATGACACAAAAATGCAACTGGGGCAGAATTATTACAGTAGTAGTTTGCTAAGTTTTTTCCCAACATGTAGTTCAAGAAGTTTGGGATAATGATTTTTTGCAGGCCAAGGCTCTCACTTCTTTTCTTGGCTCATGACATACGGGTGGAGGAATTACAACAATCAAAAGAATCGAATACATTCCACAAAGTAAGATCCACCACTCAATTGTGGGTATGAGGAAAAATTACTCGCTTAAAGAAAAAGTGTTTTGTCAATAAAGTAGAAGCCGTATAAGAATGATTATCATAAATCATAGCCCTGCACTCAAATTCCGAACAAACACTTCTCAGATTCCACCTGCTCGCACCCTGGGCAAAAAATTAGGAAATTTCCAATCCAACAAATGTACGAGCCAACATAACTTTATTGGACAACAAGGGTGAACATACAAGAACTCGGCTATCCATCTGATGATTGGGTAGTTATATACTAGGCATGACCCAATCTCAACTAATTCATAACCGGGAAATATGGTCACAAATGCAGCTTTATGTTCTAGTTGGAACCAAAGCATCGATGATTTACCAAGTTACAACAGTTACCTTTCATATCAATACATGCAAAGAAAGAATAAATGCACTGCAAATAATTCCCTTTAATTATGAGGGTCATGATAACATCATTATAATTGGACAATACCTCGTGTATGAACAAAACTCAATTTAAAGAACCATCATTAGGTACATTAAGCAATTGTAGAACAGACAAAATATTAATATGATTTTTACCTTCTTACTTTGACAACCAATATATCAACATGAGAAACGTGCACACAGATGCTACAAGTGAAAGGATAATTGCATCCATTGATTTTTTCCTCTTTATTGCCAAAAGCAGATTATTTACCTGTCAAAAGAAAAATACAGAGATCCTGTTATTGCTCAAACAACCTCTTAAGCATAGCTACCCATAGCAACCGATATATACAGCTATGTCCAGCCCACTTGTCAGAGAGACAACAAAAGAATCCAGATTTGGCTTCATAATGCTTATAACTACATACATCAACTTATATCTCCACTTATGAACTACATACATCAATTTCTATCCCCAAAAACACAAATTAAAAGCAAGAAGTCACAACGTTAAGAACCAAGCAGTTAGACATTGAAATTTGCAAAATTAAATAGGCACACGTCTGTCTGCTTCCACCCATGTGAACATGAAACTAGGCAAAAAAGGTAGCCTATAATGACAATGACCAATAAGTGAAGACAGAGAAATAACCATAAATAATATGCTACTAACATGAGCAATGCGTTACTTTATTTAATCTCATTAACATCTTCCTCTTTGTCAATGTCCTAAAAGAATCTTCTACAAAGCCCACATGATAATGTGCATACAGTTAAAAAATGGAAGCTAATAAAAAAACAAGAAAGCCAACAATAGACAGTGTACAAGTTTATACATAAAAGTCAAACAAAATATAGATGCTATTCTGAATGTCAGCAGCCAGTATACCGTTGGTAGACGACTACTTATGTTGGTAATCTTTGAGCTGATTCCACTAAAAGTAGTGCGCTGAAGAACGAGTGTACCTAGTGTAGCTTGTGCTTGAGAGATTGCAGTATCCATCTAATTAAAAAGACAAAAAAACCACTTGAAGTCACTTGAAATGATCAGGTTTTGAACAAGTACGTACATGCAACTTGAAGACTTTCCAAGTAGCATGTATGTCAAAAGAGTTATCCAAACAAGGCAATTTCAATTTCATGCCAAGAAACTCACATAAGCTTGCTAAAGAGTCTAACCAACAAAAGAAAAAAAAACAAGTACGGAGGGTAACAGTGCTTCCAATTTTTTGAGCACAATTAAATGAGTTATACTTTCAGCATAAAATCAGTCATGACTTAAAATATAATACATATAAACTAATCAGGAGAAGTTATCTTTACATTGCTATTTGCTCAATCTTATAGGAGCCACCAATGGATCTACATGCAAATTACATACCCAGTAGATAACTTGCATGGAAGCACTGACTAAAGGTGTGAACCTATATACTCGTCTAAGTACACCACAATGAAGCTAACAGAACATAAAATAGCCTTTTAAACCTGTGCATTGCTTCTCATGAAAGCGGCTTGCTCCCTTAGTAATGCCTGTCCCTCATAATCAGCGTTTTCTTCTAAATCATCTTTGGCACGGCTAAACTCCCTAAAGCCCTCGAGAAGTGATGCATGATCTTGCTTTGCCCTCAAGCTAGATCGAAGACGACAGAACTCCTAAATTTCATGAGGAGAAACTTGAGTTTTGTAGGAAGAAAGAGATGTATTGTTGCAGAAAAACTTGTGCTCATTAGTAACGGCCAATACTTTACAAACCTGTGTAAGGTCCTGAAGAATTTCCTGATGACGAGTTAAAGTATGGGAAAATATATCAGATCCGCCAGAGGAAACCCAATCCTGCATTTGCAAGATAACGTGCTGGAGCTGTTTAAGAAGCCGCTCCACTGAAGATTCAAGCTCATTATCAGAAGCATCAATTTTTGTAGCAACCAATCTACGATAGGCATTCATTTGATCATCTAATTGTGCTTCTAATTTTCTAGCCTGAAAGTAAGGGGGAAAAAATATTAGGCCATGCTTCAAACTTATAACAACATTGCAACTTTGCTAATACAAGGTTTGGTGTCCAAAAGGGCTTCAAGGCTGCGTCATTAATTCGTGCATGGATTCTAGATCCATGTCCCTGACCTCTTTTCAGGATAAGACGGATTATAGATTAGGTACCGTCGGGCCCATGTCCCATGTATTCCAGATTAGAAGAAGCAATTGTCAGCAACATTATCAACCGCAAGTGCACCCCACATTTCCAATCAACAAAACACAAAGACAGCATATACATCTATACATGTAATAGTAGTTACCTCCTACTTCATAGCTCATAAACATATAGGCGCAATTGCGGAGCACTTCACACGCTTACTCCACTTAATTTGAAACATTCCTCTTAAAGCAGCAACCAGATCGAGACAATGCGGAATCACAACACGCAAAGCATCAAGCACAATGACAGAGCAGCATAGCCCGATAACAATGCCAAACCAAACATCGTAAGCAGTTTAACAAGCAACAAGTATCGAACACACCACGAAAGTCAAACCCTAGCAGCCGCAGAGACATGGAGGGGTAAAAAAACAAACCCACTATTGAAGAAGAAAATAATACCTGCATTCGAAGGGCGTCCCATGAGCTGGACATATCCATGGCCGACGATCGAAAATTACAAGAAAAGGAGGGGAAAAAACGGTCAGAAAAGAATCGCCGCGCCGGAGAAAGAGGAAATGTCAGATCTTGGATCGCGGGAAGTTGGGATCAGATGTGGGGGGAAGAAGAAGGAGAGAGAAGGGAAGGGTTTGAGTGTCGGGCTGCTTTTGGTGTTGCGGCATCCGCCATGGCCGTCCACGCGCTGGAATCGAAAGCTTGGACGCCTATGGCCTTGGCCCCTCACCCTAATTATTATAATTATTAGGTGTCTATAATTGAATTTGACTTAATTGTATACAATGCCAGTAAAATATTACATCATAATTTTAATTTAGTTTTTTTGTTTAGAGAGAGACTAAGTTGTTAAGAATATAGTTACTTTCATTAAATTACCGGTTCATTAAATATATCTAAGATAATTTTATTATTTTAATAATAAATAAATATTTAATTTTATACTTATCTCATTCATTATTTAGTCTTGCAGCCAATATTAACAAAGAACTTCTAACAAATTATTTTTCTTATGTTTATATATTTGACTTGTACACAAACTAGCGTGATAACCAATTGATTTGTGTGGAGGTCGCGTTGCATGTTACCCGTGTGTGTGTGTCTATATATATATATATATATATATATATATATATATTTATTTATTTATTTATTTATATTAGGAAAGTTACTCTGCGCTGGTCATAGAAAATTTTTTTGCGCCACCTTAGTGTCGGGGCCGTTCGATTACAAGGATGGCCCATATTTTAAAAAAATATTAATCTGGGTCGTCTGATTTTTATTTATAGCTGTTGGATTCAATCCACCGGTTATAAATAAATCTCCCTCCCCCCACTCCCCCCCTCACCCCCCCCCTATTTTCTTCCCGCAGGCCTTGGTGGCTTCTTCCCCAGCCCGGCCGCTGCACCCCGCATCCCCGAGACCTTAAGTTGGACGGAAGGATGACGACGACAAGGGATAGTTGACAACAAGACGGCGGCATTAGCACCAAGGTTGGCAACGCTCCACCAAATAGAGCAAGGAGGGGCGGTGAACAAATTAAGGGAAAGAGAAAAAGATAAAGGAAGGGAAAGAGGGCGATGGCGACGTTGGCCGATGGTGGTGTGGGTGACGGCAACGGCAAGGTCGCCGGCGGTCAGGGTGGAGCGACAAAAACAGAGGAGGGACGGCGATTAGCGATAGGGGAGAAATAGGGGAGGTTGGGGTGAAGAAAAATTAATCGATGGTAATTTCGTAATAAAAACTTGACTCGGTCCCGACTCGGATCAATAGTACGAAATACATTCCAAAAATCATAAAAAATACAATAAAATACCATAAAATAAAATAATTGAGTTCTAATTGATTTTTTAATTTTATGATATTTTAATCAATTTTTTTTCATATTTTTTGACATGTATTTCATAAAATTTACTCGAGTCGGGATGGAAATGGGCGGGGATAGTTTTGTAATAAAAACTTGACTCGATCCCGACTCGAGTTAATATGATGAAATACATCCCAAAAAATATAAAAATACTGTAAAATGCCATAAAATAAAATAATTGAGTTCTAATTGATTTTTTAATTTTATGGTATTTTACTCAAATTTTTTATATTTTTGAGATGTATTTCATAATAATGACTTAGTTAAGATGGAAATGAAGAGTGGTAGTTTTGTAATAAAAACTTGACTCACTACTGACTCGAGTCAATATTACGAAATACATGTCAAAAATATATAAAAAATTGTGTAAAATACCATAAAATAAAATAATTGAGTTCTAATTGATTTTTTAATTTTATGGTATTTTACTCAATTTGTTTCATATTTTTTGACATGTATTTCATAATATTGACTCAAGTCGAGATCAAGTCAAGTTTTTATTACGAAACTGCCATCAACTCATTTTTCTTCACCCTGACCTCCCCTGTTTCTCCCCTACCACTTATTGCCGCCCCTCCTTTGTTTTTGTCGCTCCACCCGACCGCCGACGACCTTGTCGCCGCTGCCACCTACACCACTGCCGGCAAGCGTAGCCATCGCCCTCTTTCCCTTCTTTCTCTTTCCCTTAATTTGTTTGCTGCCCCACCCTGCTATGTTTGGTGGAGCGCTGCCAGCCTCGGTAGAGGCCGATGCCGCCATCTTATTGTCAACCATCCCTTGTCGTCATCATCCTTCCGTCCAACTTGAGGTGTGACGGGGCAAGCACGGTGGGTGGGCGCAGTGGGTGGGCAGGCACGGCAACTGTGGCACTGAGCGGGGGCGAACGGGCGGGCAAGAGCGGTGGGTGGGGGGCTAGGGAAGCAGGACGGGGCGGGGATGCAGGGGTGGAGGCGCGGTGGCCGGGCTGGGGAAGAAACCACCAAGGCTGGCGGGAAGAAAAAGGGGGGGAGTGGGGAGGGAGATTTATTTACGGCCGTTAGATTGAATCCAACGAGTGTAAATAAAATCGAGCATAGCCAAGATGGTTGTGCTCGAGTACAGCTTCCACATTCTCTCTCTCTCTCTCTCTCTCTATATATATATATATATATTATAAATAAAATAAAAATAAAGAAATTACTTGATTTTTGATTGAAAATTTCCCTCTTTTTAAATGTATATTTCTGGAAAAATTGAAATGTATATTCATTTGGACTATTGGGAGCAACCAAAAAATTAAGATTGTTTTGTATTTAAAATTTTCTAAATTCAATAAAAATATCAAAAAAATATTTGAGCGATATATAAGAAGATTAAATATCACACTTATATATCACAATTAATTTTTTTTATCGATTTATTCAAGTATCACGTCAAATAGGGATAAAACTTTGTTGGGTTAAAATTACTTGTACACTCAAAAGTCTCAATTACACATTCTTTGTTTTTTTTATTTTTATAAAATGATCACTTACATTCTTTCACCAATAATTTTTTTGATTATTCTATTGGCGGGGGTAAATGCTACTTTTCCGCTAGCGATTCTTTTCAGCATACGAGCATAGCTTCTTCATCATGACATTACTTTTTTTGGGGGCGTTGATTATAAGATTTTGATAATGCCCTGTGAAGTTCTCGAAGGTGTCTACTTAGAACGTTTCGAAGATCAAAGAAATCGAGTGTCTTCTTAGTCGAAACAACCCTTTGAAGATCAAAGAAATCGAGCGTCTGCTTAGTCGAAACAACCCTACGAAGATAAGGAAATCGTGTTTTAAATTCCGTATGGAGTTCGACAGATCAATCACATTTTGATCACGCTTTAGAAACACACAGGAGAAGCAAAAAGCCAAATGCGGGGGATGATACGCAATTCATTGCACCAAGTCTTTTAGATTGCAATCGTGTTTTAGAAACATGAATGTGAGAAGTAGAGAATCAAAGGACCATTCAACAGACGCTCGGCAGACGTTCCCATCATGCTTTATAGAAACAGGAAGTGGAGAAACAAGGAACCAAGCACGATGATTGGTATACCGTCGTCTGATCGATCGGAATCATCGACCATCAGATTCTTCCAAAGCAAACGCTTTGAAAATATTTAAAATATGACCTTATTGGAACATTGGAGTGGTAGGCTAGAGACCATCTACCTATAACGGATATAGTAATCTAGCCCATAAATAGAGGCCTATGGATAGGCGCCGTCGCCGGAATCAGGTTTTGTTAAAGTTCAAGTTTTAATGATTATCATTATTAAAGTCTCAAAATCATAACTTGGAACATGTTAAAGTTGTAGCCCATGCAAACTCTTCATTTTTAAAGGGCATATTTGGTAACACAAATAGAGTTTGATTATAAAACTTGTCGTGAGTGATAGAAGATATTAAAAACTTTCTCACACTTCAAAAATCATTTAAATCAAAATTCTCTATAACGAGTTGACATCTCAAAAGTTAGAGAAACCTCCGGTAAGGTATTTGGCTAACAATCGACAGAGTGATTGGCAACCGATCAAGCATACCTCACAAAATTGCATAGATAGATCGGCATAACTTTAACTGATCGATTGGAAAATCAATTGACAGCTGAACATGAATCGTCATGAGTTAGAAGTTTTGCTGGTGGCACACCCAGGTAATCGGCAAGGCAATCGACAGATTGACCAGTAGCCGAACATCAAGCACCAGATCATCAACAGATCAATTGGCAGAAGGTCTAATTTTTGAAAAACTAGTCATTGAGATTGATGATGTAGGAAATTCAAAGGCATAACTATTAATATTCTTGCAAGAGGAGAACGTGAGATGTAAATAGAACCTTGGGGAGTACATTTTGAGCATTTTTTAATAGTCAAAAACATGGAGCACCAGTTGGCGTATTATATTTGCTTATAAATCCCTTTGTGTTCTTAGTTTTTATATCTAAAAGAGTTGTATTAGACTAAAACATAAGTTTTAAAGGCTTGGCGAGATTTTCGACTATGTGTTGAGCACTTATTATAAATTTGTAGTGTGTTAGGAGTGTGTGAGTAGAGCATATTAACCTAGGTTAAGTTTGAAAGGATGTTTGCTCGGATGGTTGCCTCCAAGGTGTGGAGGTGAATTTTGCCTCCAAAGTGGAGGTTGAATGGTTGCTTGTCAGGTGTTAGAAGTGAATTGTTCATATCATCTTAAGTAGGGGTGCTAATCAAGCGAGCGAGCCGAGCTCGAACGAGTTTTGAACATACATGCTCGAGTTCGCTCGATCGAACGAATTTTGAACATAAATGCTCGAGTTCGACTTGAATATCTTTTAGTTATTCGAGCTCGACTTGAGCTCGAATACAATTAAACTGTTTAATTTTTCCGAACTTAGACCCAACTCGTTCGTGAGCTCGAAACCGGTTCGATTAAAAGTAAAAATACCTCACTTACAAAAAATGCATCAATATGGATTGAACCCACAACCTTAGGTGGTCAACTTGAATATTTACAATCTCAACTATCTCACTTCTTTGTTATTATATTGTGTGTGTGTGTATGTCTATATATATATATGAGGGTGGGGGGGCTGTACTGCAGCACAGCCAAGATGGATGTGCTGTAGTGTTTCAGCTGTTGGATCAAATCCAATGGCTGAAACATGCCCCCCACTTCCCCTTCTCCAGCCGTTGGATTTAATCCAACGGCTGGATAAAAAATTTCTGCGTCGCGGCCGCGGCCGGCCGATGCGTCGCCGCCACCCCACCTGCCCCGCCCATTGCCGCCCTGCCGGGGGCGGCGACGTAACCCTCGCAGCGGTAGGGTGGCGGATCTAGCCGCCTCGTCTCTTCCCCTGCCGACCCGCCGCCCCGCCGCCAGGCGACACCACCGCCACCCCGCCGCGCAACGCCCCCCGTCCCCCATCCCCGCCCGCCACCCCGCCGCGCCCCCCTCGGCCCCCGCCCGTACCCCGCTGCACCGCGCCCCCCGTCCCCTGTCGCCACCACCCCTCCGCCGTTGCTGCTGCAGCGGCCCCCCCCCTTTTTTTATCTTGGCTGTTGGATGCTAATCCAACGGCCAAGATCAAACTCCAACACAGCCAAGATGGCTGTGCTGGAGTACAATAATTTTTTTCCTATATATATATATATAAACTATATTATTATATTATTTTATTGAGTCGAGTTCAAGTCGAGCTCGAGTTATAACCGAGTCGAGTCGAACACGACCTTGCTCAAGCTCATCTTATAAGATTCGAGTTCGAGTTAAGTTTGAGGTCGAACATTTAAATATTGAGTTTCAAGTCGAGTCAAGCTGAGCTGAATGCTAAATACTCGCTCAATTAACAAACATAATCTTAAGGTGCTAACTTATTTTTTACTATTTTATACACCCCCTGCACTTTATCATAACGCTACCAAGCTAAAGGCCAAGGCTATTACATATGTGTCTTATCCTACACACATACCTATCATAAGTAAAAGAATATCATGCACTTAACCAAAAAATAACTTATCGTAACATTACAACTTGACCGACAAATAATCCCATTCAAGACTTGTCTCTAATATATTACAGATGCAAAACTATAGTTAAAAGGAACAAAAGTCAATGTGTGGAATCCTTGTCACCCCATCATCCAAGGAAAGCTATCTCTGACCAGTACACAAAGATTACTTTGTTCTCTACGTACTAAGGTATTGAGTACACTTATATATATGCAGGAAATTATTATAATAAAATTAAGACTAAACTGCAAAGATTGATTAAATTCAAAATAAAACCAATACTGACAACCATCATTCATAATCTGAACATAACTAAACATAAATATTGAGCATTATATCTGAAGACAAGCATAATATATTACGTAACTTAAATCATAAACAGACAAACTGGTTAACTACTCATGTGATTTATAGGTAAGCCCCAATAAGTTAACATAAAATATAATTAACATGAAAGACATTATTTAGATAAAGATTGCTACGAGTAACCTTTACAGCCCTAAATCATTTTTAAAATGTAATATATAATCCAACCTTTGCTACATGAAAAAATATTTACATATACCCAACCTTTTTGGCTTAAAAGATGTAAGTTCTAGTCCAAGAGACCCTGAAACTTAACTATGGCTCACCTTTTGTAGCCCTAAATTAAAACATAGGAAACTTTTACTATGACCCAATCTCGTGGCATCAAGATAAAAAGAACACACAAAAATCACAATAAAAAATTATCTTGCTTAACTTTGGTTCAACCTTTGTAGCCTTGTGTACTTAAGCACCTTTACCCCATGAAAATGAGAGATGGTCACTGCTAAAGTCCATCTACTTGACCTTGCATAAACTTCGCTCCACTAGTAATCACTAGTGCTATTGAATATTGTAATCTTCTTCCTCTGCTGCCCCTTGCCTACGGGTATGCCCAATGGTGATGACATAGCACATCTGTTGTACCGTAAACATGATATAAAAATTTAGTTTGTTAAGCCTAGGCTCTACCATTGCTTTGTCTTAATACATGTAAAAACACAAAACATTGTATTTTAGCTTTTATCTTACTTACTTAAACATGATACGTAAGCATATAAACATCATTTGTCAAAGTATGCCTCCGTTAAACTATTGTACAAATAGATTCAATATAAAACGGTGTCAAGACAAATAAAATTAATTAAATGGAATAGATATTTGATTTGTCATTTATAAATAAATGACCCCATGATAGTTATTTTGAAAATTGTGGTGCTTTGAAGAGATAACTCATATTGTCCACACTTAAAACAATGAAGCCTTGAATTGACAAAATTGGAAATGTGGGATGTGGGATGACGTTGGAGCAATCTTGCATAAGTCCAACTTGTAAAACTAACACGTCGGTCTGGTGTTTTGCTCTCAATTTTGTGTTTGGCTCGATCTAAGTAATATGCGGTCGGTTTAGTTCGATCCGTTCGGTTGGGATTCTTTCTATGGTGTTATGGGCATGCGCATTGAGAGTGTCTGACGTTGAATTGCTCAAGTTTGCCCCAATTGTTAAGCTAGTGCTCGTGTTTTTGGTTGTTTTAGAGTATTCTAGGGCCGCTTGTTGCGTTAGTGTGGTGTTGCATGCATTCGAGCATACATCCTAATCCTAGTCGTGTGTTAAAATGCCATCCTGAGCCTTCCACTTCTTTTCCCTTTTTCCTTTTCCTCCCCCGGCCTCTTGTTATGCGTGTTTCAGCCATTGCGGTGCCATGCGCAGCACAAGGGAGCCCCATGGGCGCCTTTGTGTTGATGCATGTGTGTGCGCATAGGCTGGTCACAATGCAAAGATTCCTTGGGGGAGCCTTTTCATTGGTGTTACTTTTGGGTAGGGTTAAAACCCTACCTGCTGCCCTTTTGGGAGGTTTCTCCCCCTTGGCAGCCTCTTGCTGCCGCCATTCCTCCTTGGCACTGTCCAGCCTTCCTTGCCCCTCCCTTGCCCTTCCCTCCTCCACCTTCCTCCGCTTCTTCCTTCCCCGTCATCATATATATGCCTCTTTTCTCCCCCTTTTCATTTGGTTTTGCATGTTGTAGTTTGTTGCATGAGGAATATGTGATTAGGACATGTAGAATACTTGTTCATCATATTATTTTGATCATTTCATATTGATCTTTTTGGTTATTGATAAAAATCTAATTTTTATATTTTTGAGTATTTGTTTGTGATTTAAAGTTGTAATTAAATGCTCACTTGTGTCTAAATCATATAATACATCACCTAATGCACCTAACAGCAGTTGAAACATTATAAAGATTAAAACTTTATGATTTTCACATGGCGCATGAGTCACCTCATTTTGTGGGCCAAATTGGTACATTAACTAATTAATTAAAATAAGGATAAGATAGCCCTTAATTGGTTGTAAAATTAGTTTTGGTGTGCAATCTTAAAGCTAAATGATAATTGACCTAATGTATCTTAATTGAGTAAACATTATCAGTTAATTTTAGTTAATAAAATAATTCGTAATTAACGTATTCAAGTGTGGGTTGGACTTGACACCTCAAGTGGCTCTGCCAGAGTTTGCCAGATCTTCAAGATCCAACAACTTTCAAGTTTTGCTTTTTCGAAGTTGGATTGACAGAAGAATCACAAAAGTTAAGTTTAATTAAGCTAATTATTAATTTTAATTGATTTTCATAATTGTGTCAAAATCTCATTCACGTATAGCATGCCAGATTATCTTTGTTAATTGCACTAAGTTCCCTTGGGTGTTCGATTGAGTAACTAAATATATTTCATAAAATCTCGAAATATTCAACTTGACATTCTTATTTGAGTTATCAAAATCTCGTGCAATTTTTGGCACATTTAGCATGAGTTGTTGATGTGTGTGTGGAGTGTTTAGTTTCTACATTGCGTGTCATTTCATTTGTCACATCTAGGACTATTGCATATCATTGTATACATGCATTATACAGTCATTGAGTAGTGGTCTACATTTGCTAGGTTGTGCAGAGTCAAACTTGCCATGGTAGAACGAGGAGCTCTTCTTAGGTTCATTAGGATTCTCTTTGCTTAATCTACTGCTTGACTCATGGTTTTTTTTCACATTGTAGGATATATCTAGTGGCATTTTATTAAATCCCACTATCTACAGGACATCTTAATGATTTTTTCGGATTAATAACACTTTGAGGTTGATATCCTTTAATGAGTTGTCGCAATGCAAGATTCAAGTCTAAAGTTGCACTTTAGCACTAATGATTTGACCCTACCCAAACCTCATACTTATTCTAGGCTTTCGAATTTTTGGTGCACGCATTGTGGAAGGGAGTGTTTCATTAACCAAGGGGCTCGGTCGATACCCACTTGTGGTGCCGGTTAGTAGTTAATTGTGTGTTATGATTATCTATTTAATACTTGCTAGTAGTCTATCTCAGTGATTTAGCATGTGTGAGTTCTCCCTCGTGCATATTCGGACCATGTCATATCTTAAATGTGTTCAGTTAGGCCCTATTGGCCACAGGTATATTGTCTTTGACTTGATTCAGGCTCATGCATAGTTCATATGTGTAATTATCTTTGTGATTATGATTAGGCCCTATTGGGCTTGTTGTAATTAGATTTTGTGTATGTGTGAGGGAGTTCTGATTTCTTTTCACTTTTTTCGTGGATAATTATCGTAATCATTTGTTAGTTTTATTGCTTCTTTATTAGTTATTTGAGATTTAATGCTACTTGTTGCTGACACATTTTTATTTATATGTAGGTGAGTAGTCATGATATTGGCCAGTGTAGGTGCATGAATTACTAGGCAGTGGAGATGTTGGGCTGGGTGTGCTTGTGTGTGTGTGTGTGTTGGTGCATTGTATTTTATTTGTTTGTGGATATATCTTCCTCCTTGCTTTGTGGAGGTGTGTTCATTCAGATGTGAACTTGTGGGGCCTTAGGGCTGATTTTAGAAAAGCAAATGTGATGCAGTAATTGTATTTTATTTTTTCTAAGTGTATCTTTCTATTTTGGAGACACTATACTCTGGGGCACGCATATCTAACTTATTTTGTGTAGGAATTCGCTAAGCCTAGGAGTCCTATAATTGAATGTTAAATAAATCTCAAGCACGTTAGACTTTGCTACTTGTGTGGGTACTAGGAGTGAAGAATAAACATTGATTGGAGGAGCTTTCAAGCTTTGTTTTGCAGTTTGAAGGAGTTATGTAAAGAGCACGCAAACCAACTTGCTTGAGAATGTAAATATGTTATAACACCTCAAATCCGGTTCACGCTCGTGAACCGAATCGGCATGTTATAGGCCCCAGTTAGTTAGGCTAACCCGAACCTAGCTCATGCAGATCCAATCTCGACGTCTTAAGATGAAGAGATAACTCTCAATGCATTGATGAATGCACAAACCCTAACATTGTACTACATGAATGACATGCAAATCAAAGTACACACCAAGACAACCCCAATAAAAATTTTGAAATATAACGGACAAAGTTTCCCCTAAAAATGTAATTAGGGGCCACCCTGTCAAATATACATATGCAAATATATATAACCATATATCAAACAATTTCATTCATACAAAATACAAAATCTAACATGCTGTAACTCATTTTGAAACTTAGGTCTCAACCCACCACGCTTCCATTGCACAATCTATTCGTGTTCACATCATCTCATCATCTCTTAGCACTTAATTACGTCCTATCATCATATCTTAAGCATTTAATCACATCATATCACATCTCATCATTTCACGTCATTCTCAAGATAATAACATCATAACAAAAACATTAATTACTCTATCGATTGACATGTGTGCAAGCGACAATAGTGTTCCTCCATCCAAGTTGGCTCCTCCAACTCGTAATTATTACCTACATATAGTATAAAAACACGTCAGTAACAAGTGTTATTGGTTCGAAAAATAAAATAACTATTACAAGTTGACTATGAGAGCAAACTCTCATATGAAAGAAAATATCATATACTCCTCGTGAACACTCTGAAGGGCACTACTAAGGAGCCACTAGGCTGCAGACCCAGTAGCATCCCGAAATAACTGTTCTGTTGCTACTGATGCCTCTCTCGACATTTTCTTACTTCATTTTCTGGTCTCAAATCTTAAGCCCTCTCCTTACCTCTATATTTATCTTGGCCTTGAGCACGAAGGCTGAGTACTCTCAGGTAGTCGCCTTTAGTACCCTTTGAACCACAAGTCTGGACATGCGCTGTACTAAACAAGTACCCGTAAACCTCCATGTTCTCCTGGTGTGAGGAACTCAAACGCGGAGTTGTCAGGATCCCTCGGGAATGGAACAGTCCGCTGGCACTAATCTAGAGCCCGCTTTGACTGTCACGGCATCCGCTCATGGTACGTGCAGTCGGTTTCTCCATCTCTTGTTTCACTGAAAAGCGACTAGAAAACTACATATATATATAGGGCTGGGTAGGGATTTATATAATAGGCCCGATAGGCAACTTGTGGTGGATCTTGTTTTCAAAATCATCCTCGAGGGGATCTCATCCTCGAGGGGTTATTAATCCAGAAATCTGTTCGGCTAGATGGCCCGAGTTAAGTGGGATCCAATAAAACGCCACTTAACCCGCCCTACAGGCATTAAATCAAACATACAATAGAAGAGAGTAAAAACAGAGTAGAGTCCTAAACGGACCTGGTAGAAGCTCCAAGCGTGTCATCACGCCTAAGCGGCGAGCTCCTACTTCGTACCTACACATCAAAACTAAATACTAACGCCCGCTAACTAAATGATGCATCAAACTCAATGAACATCACACACAATACGAATAACATCCATCAACAGTCAAATAATCATAATGTGAAAATAATTCTAAGTCATCCTATTCATACCAATTTTATACTGTTTTTCTAAGTTACGTCATACTCGATTAGCATGCTCAAACTCGATCTACCTCATTAGATCACTCACTATTCATTCCCAATTAATTGCATCATGCAATCATCACTGCACTCATACTCATACATTTATCATGATAATTATTCAATCCTAGCATGTTGTGCTAACAATCATCAATTTTAAATAACTAACTCGGAGGTAATTATACCTCATGTCATCGGCAATCGGCGACGACTAGGGTTTCGTCGCGCATCTCGGAGCTCGAATTCGGCACTCATCAGCGTCCAAAGTTCGATCAGGATCGACTGGATGAGCTCCGTGGAAGATCCGGCGAACTCCAGTGAATCTGGTTTTCTGGCAAGTTCTGGCAGTTTTCCGGCGGCTTTAGTGGTTTTCCGGCACCTCTCCTGCGGTTTTCAGTGGCAATCGCCGGCGGCGTCTACTAGCTGGATAGGGGTCATATTGGGTACTATTGGAACCGGCTCGGCGAGCCTGATGC
The DNA here is from genome assembly GCA_033002965.1 of Piper betle. Taxonomy (NCBI): domain Eukaryota; kingdom Viridiplantae; phylum Streptophyta; class Magnoliopsida; order Piperales; family Piperaceae; genus Piper; species Piper betle. The sequence goes on from JAURVB010004661.1 coordinate 102,212, forward strand.
GTCTATGGCGTCAACATGGTCGGCGAAGGCGGCCGCTCGCCAGAAAATAGCAAAAATAGGGCCGGCAGCGATGGGTAGCTAGATCCGGCCGGCCTGGGCGGCGATGGACTCCACTCCGGTCGGGGAAGGTCACTAGGGTGGTCGAGGGTGTAACACCCCAAATCCGGTTCACGCTCGTGAACCGAACCGGCATGTTACGGGGCCCTGGTTAGGTTGGCTAACCTGAACCTAACTCATACGGATCCAATCTCGGCGTCTTAAGATGTAGATACGACTTGTCATGCATGGATAAATTCATAAAACCCTAACATGATACTACATGGATGACATGCAACCTAAACTTCACACTAACACAATTACAATCAAAATTAGTAAAAATTATAAAATAAAAGGGACAGAATTTCCCCTAAAAATGTAATTAGGGGCCACCCTGTCAAAAACGTATATTCAAACATATATACGTATAGCAACGATAGCATTCACACATACTTCTAATCTATTATATTCATCATTCTCTGAACTTTGGGTCCTAACCCATCACACTTTTGCTGCGCTACTCTGATCATTTCACATTCTATCATGTCTCATGCATTTGAACATGTCATTCACAATATAATAACATAATAACACAAAATTAAACATTCAGAAATCTAACATGTGTGTGTACGAGACCTCATTGCTCCTTCGTCCAAGCTGGCTCCTCCAACTCGTGATTATTACCTACATATAGTATAAAAACACGTCAGTAACAAGTGTTACTGGTCCGGAAAATAAAATAACTATAACAAGCTGGCTATGAGAGCAAACTCTCATATGAAAGAAAACCATATACTTCCTCAAGAACACTCTGAAGGGCACTACTGAGGAGCCACTGGGCTGCAGACCCGGTAGCATCCCGAACTTACTGCTGCTGGTACTGTGCTACTCTCAGCACTTCTTTTTCAGTACTTCTCGTGAAACTTTATCCTAAGCCCTCTCCTTACCTCCATATTTCTCCTGGCCTTGAGCACGAAGGCCGAGTACTCTCAGGCAGTCGCCTTTAGTACCCTTTGAACCACAAGTCCGGACATGCGCTGTACTAAACAGTACCCGTAAACCTCCACGTTCTCCGGGTGTGAGGAACTCAAACGCGGAGTTGTCAGGATCCCTCGGGAATGGAACAGTCCGCTGGCACTAATCCAGAGCCCGCTTTGACTGTCACGGCATCCTCTGCATGGTACGTGCAGTCGGTTTCTCCATCTCTCGTCTCACTGAAAACTCGATAAAACTATATATATAGGCCTGGGAAGGGATTCATATAATAGGCCGAAGGCAACTTGTGGTGGATCTTGTTTTCGAAATCATCCTCGAGGGATCTCATCCTCGAGGGGTTATTAATCCGGAAAATATTCGGTTAAATGACCCGAGTTAAGTGGGATCCAATAAAACACCACTTAACCCGTCCTGCAAATAATAACATAAACATACAATAGAAAAGCGTAAAACAAGACGAGTCCTAAACGGACCTGGTAGAAGCTCCAAGCGTGTCATCGCGCCTAGGCGGCGAGCTCCTACTCCATACCTACACATCAAAACTAAATACTAACGCCCGCTAACTAAATGATGCATCAAACTCAATAACATCAAAATCACAATGCAAGCATCCATCAACATAACAATCAGAAAATCATAAAAATTAATTAATCCTAGCTCATCCTATTCATACTAATTTTATTACGTGTCTATAACTTATGCCGTGGTCACTTATCATGCTCTGACCTGATCTACTTCATTACATCACTGAACCTTCATTCACACTTAATCTCATCATGTAACTTATCATTTCATCCCTAATTAGTCATTAATCACATCATACACATGTTTATCATGACAATTATTTAATTCTAGCATGTTATACTAACAATCATAATCAATTTTAAAGAAATCAATCGGAGGTAATTATACCTCACGTCGTCAGCAATCGGCGACGGTTAGGGTTCCGTCGCGCGCCTCGGCGTCCAAAGCTCGATCGGGCTCCACCGGGTGAGCCCCGTGGAAGATCCGGTGAATTCCGGCGAATTCCAGAAATTCCGATTTTCCTGAGGTTTTCCGGCAGTTGCTGGCGGTTTTCCGGCGACTTCCGGTGGTTTTCCGGCAACCATTGCCGGTGGTATCTACTAGCTGGATAGGGGTCATGTAGGGTACCCTCGGAACCGGCTCGACGAGCCCGACTCATCTACGAGGTCGACGCGGCCAACGGAGGAGGCGGCTCGCCGGAAAACAGCTAAAACAGAGCGGCGGCATTGGGTCGCTAAATCCGGCCGGCCAGGGCGGCGATGCCCTCCGTTCCGGTCGGGGAGGGTCGCTGGGTGGTCGGTGGTGCTGAGGCGACCACTGGATGACGGCTGCGACGGTCGCCGGCGACCGAATCGGCGACGCAACCAAACGCAGCCGCGGTGCTAGGCGTGGCGATTCCGGCGTCGCGGCGGCCCGATGGTGGCCGGGCCTGGTCGGGGCGGCAGGGCGACGTCGTCGCCGAGCTGGGCGGCGTCGGTCGACGGTCGGGCGGCGCCGACAGCGGCGGCGGTGGCGCGCGAACAGGGGCGGCGCGGCACGAGGGTTTGGGCGTGGGGAGAAAAGGTCGTCGTGAAGAAGAAATGTTGGGTGGCAAACTTGTAATTAAGACTTGACTCGTCTCCGGCTCGAGTCAAATATAGTAACTAGGTCATATTAAATCGTAAAAAAATTCATAAAAATCGGGAAAAATCCCGTAAAATCAAACAACACCACAATATTATAATGATATGCTCTATGACTAACAACCCACCCAGACTGCCCGAACGCGTCCTAACGCGGTAAACAGCCTAATACTAATGCTACGATCCACTATATATAAAAATAAAAAAAAATGACTGGCATACTCTCATATATCTGATAACTCATTCTGTTCTGCTGTCTTCATGACGTTATCATCATATACTTGGGTACGCATGACCCTCATAGCTCATACACGCGACTGGCATCGGCTCGGTACACGTGTCCTGAAACTGACTCAACTCGAAAAAAATAACGGTCGACCCGACCAGTTCTGAATATAAAACCCTAACTCGAATCGTGGGTTTTACAGAGGGTGTCGAGGCTACAGCTGGATCGCGGTAGTGAAGGTTGCCGGCGGCGCGATTGGTGACGAAAGTGGCCTCCTCGCGTCGTAGCGGCCAGATGGTGGCCGCGCCTGGTCGGGGTAACACGACGACACCATGGCCGGGCTAGGCGGCGACGCCCGGTGGCAAGGCGACGACGGCGCCAATGGTGGCGGCACCAAACAGTGGGGGTGGCTAGGGCTTGGAAGGGGAAAGTGTCAGGGGAGGAGAAAAATGGTTGTGTGGGAAACTTATAAATATTACTTGACTCGACCCCATCTCGAGTCAAGAATAATAACTAAGTCATAGAAAATCCAAAAAAAAATCCAAAAAAATGAAAAAAATCCTAGAAAATAAAACAATCACTAAAACATCATAATGATATGCTCTAAGACTATCAACCCACCCAAACTGCCCGTAACGCATCCTAACGAGGTAACGGCCTAAAACTTATTCTACGATCTACTATATATAAAAAGAAAAAAATAACTGGCATACTCTCATATATTCTGATAAGTCATTCTATTCTATTGTGTTCATGATGTTATCATCATATACTTGGGTACACATGCCCCTCATAGCTCATACACGTGACTGGCGTCGGCTCAGTACACGTGTTCTGAAACTAACTCGAATTGAAAATAATGGTCGAACTAACTGGTTCTGAATATAAAACCCTAACTCGAATCGTAGGTTTTACATGTGTTGTAATGTGATATGAACGAGGTAGAACACTTTCTAAATGTTTCTGCAAGTGGATTGTGAAATTTTGAAATGTTCTACATGTGATTTTAGTAATTGAGAATATAAACAGGTTGTGAAAATTTTTTCAATGTCCTAATTTTAGGGGAGATTCTGTCAGATTTTCTCCAAGATTTTAGTAACTATATTAACTTCTCATCTATATGTCATAATTGCATGAGTCTTGCCCTAGGTGTCTTTGCATGCATTTTGGGTTTTGTTTGTGCATAAAATTCTCTTAGGTTTATGTCTTCTAATACCTTGAGTAGTTTAGGTCCTCATGAGTCAATTTTACATTTAATGGGTTATGAATTAACGTCCTAAAATTTATCATTTCAATTCAATTTGCGGTGAGCCGAATTAGGGTGTTACACAACTAATTACAAATTTGCCATTAGACACAACAAACATGATTTATTTGAAAATTTTTTATAAAGTTCAGATAAAATCAAAATAATATCTCAAAGATAACAAAAATTTTTCTAAAAAGTCAGATTTGCATGTTGAGATGCTAAGCATAAAAGAACATTCTTGAACAATTCTAATAATTAGTCACACGTCTCTTCTCCATAAATAGAGTGTATCATTTTCATTTTTCACTCACAAACTGTATGCTCTCTCGAAAATGTTAGGTAAAAATTGGTAGACTGAGAGAGAAAACTTCAATAAAGTTTGCCCATTGAACCATCATGGGGTTTTAATTTTTAGGCTTGTTTGAGCCAAAATGCGAGCCTAGCCTAGTTGAGTTGTAGACTCGTTCGACTTGGTTCAATCAACTTGTTAGCCCAACCCTAGTTGAGTCTTCGAGCCCAACCTACTTGAGTCGCAGACTCACTCAACTTAGTTTAGCCACTTGGTAATCAGCACAGCTTGATTGAGTTGCAAACTCGCTTGACCTTGTTGAGTTAAATTGCTGATTCAAGGTTGTTGAGTAGTTAGTTTAATTCAAACTCCTGACCCAATTTGATATCTCTTTTGGGCTTACTTCGCTTGAATATTGGTGAAGTTTGTGGTTAAAAGTATTTAAATCAAGTTGGTATATACAGTATATCGCATGTGACAAGTTCTCCTTTAAGTAACAACACTTACCAAATAGCAACTAGTGTCAAGTGAAAGCTTCAAAGCCTAAAACCCCTTTATTGCAATACAGTGAAGGAAGGATTCTTACAAATAAAAGTCTCTTTATAAAGTTTTATACTTTATCAATAAAAGTTCAACTTGTGTTATTTTGCGTACTAATTTTATACTTAATAGTTAATTTAATTAAGATATATCTTAGTGACAAGTGCACCTTGGTGTGACCCGACCTCTGATATGTGCATTGCATAAACCCTTGTGAACAAAGCAGCAACCCCCCTAATTTTCAAGTTTGTGCAAAAGGTTAAACACAGTGCCACAATTTGGCATAAACAACCATTTAAGCATCGACATACAAGGGATATTTAAAATTCCTAAATAATGATTAAACAAACAGATTTGACTTTGTGTAGCTTAGAGCTCCTGGAAATAATTCCTAATCCAAGAAATCAAAATAAACCTATATTATGCATATGCACGACATGTCAATGTCATAAGTAGTTCCTACCATTAATGTGTATAATGTGTAACACATACATCAACAAAGTATATGTGTTCACATCATTAATGCCATTAAATAACACTCATCTAAACATTAAACTCGATAAAATAATTCATGTATGAAAAACACAAATTTTCAAACAGATGCTTGCACTTAAGGGGCAAACTTAGTTTGGGTAAGGGCTGCAAAAGGCGACACCCTATGTTTATCGAGCTTTCACAAATGCTTTTGCAAAAGGGCACTCAATATATTGCAAGAGCTCAAAAGGTTCTGTTACCCAAGGCGCAACTATTTTTTCCAATTTTGTTCAAAGAGTCAAACGAGAGTCCAAAATTTATGAAATTTTAATTATTACTTTTTAACACCCTAATATTCCTCCATTCTACACTGAGTTCATAATCCTATTTAGGGTATACATGAATCAATTCAACAAATCTACTCAATAACATCATGAATTGATGGTCTAGCAACAATAGTTTATGCAATGAAACATGCAATATGCTCAAGATGCATGAATCTACACATTTATCTAAAGCTAGAATTGTATTACTAACTTCTTCTTTGGTTAATTTGCATTAAATTATTATCTACATCTGATTCACACCTGCATTTCATACAAAGAACAGAGACATACGAGAGGAGGAGGGAGGAGGAGGAGGAGAGAGAGAGAGAGAGAGAGAGAGAGAGAGAGAGAGAGAACCACAAAGGAGTGAGAGAGGGAGAGCCATGAAGAGACAAAGAAGGATAGGTGAATCTAGGGCTTCTAGGGGGAAAAGGAAAATTTGACCTCTATATGTCCAGACATACTACCTTATCTCTTTTTTCCTTCCTTGCTTTCTTAAACATTTTATAATTCTCATGCCACCCTTATTTCTCATACACAATCTAGAGTACCTAGTCTAAAGCAAACCTAGTCCATAACATTGACCGAAGTACACCCCCTTTTGCTTAAATTAGGTCTTTGACTACCTGAACATATTTAGTAGCTCTAGTTAAGTTAACCTTTCAGTTAAAATTAGGTTTCTAGCCTTGCTAATTACTTATTTACATGACAAATCTCCTATGGGTGATGTGGACGTGGTTTACAGGTGATCGTGTTTAACTTGTTTACCATAATAGTTCCTTGCCCTCTTAGTCATTTGCTTCTTTTATATTGTCCAATCAAACCTCTGTAAATGAACTTTCATTAATAATTTAATTCCATCAATGAACATTACTTTTAAACATTGGACCTTGTAGTTACTCCTACCGAATCATATTTAGTCAAGATCAATTGCCCAAAGAAATTTCTTGTCCACACGAGATTTTTGATTTTCCTGTTTATATATCTACTTGCGTATGCCCTAACTTAGTTTGTATAACTCCGATTTGAGTATTATTATTTTTGTTCAAAACATTAATACATTTACTTTTAGCACATAAAATTTTAGAATTTTGGGCACATAATCCAAAATATATAATTTTTGAGAGTTGAAGTGTGTGATCAACCTACTCTTTAAAGGGCAATGTTTTTGGGTATCACACCTTTACAACTTTCATCTCACAATAGATGTCAATTATATATTTTTTAAATATATAATTACGGTGAGTTGCACCTCATATTTTTTAATGTGCCTCCCATATTGGAGTCTATGTGTACAAGAAGCAGAGTACATAATGAGAGCTTGAAAAAAGAAGGGTGTATAAACGAGAGGTTAACAAATTTGTATCCCTTGCTTTTAATTTTTTTAAAATGTGTCTGGTTAAAAAGTATTTTAATATTAATTTTAATTATAATTACTTAAATAATTAAGATAAAAGGGTTAAAATATAAGATAAATTTGAAATTTTACAAATATATTAATTAATTGTTTTTTTATATTTGTATATATATTTTTTATGTAGTGAGATCCACTAAATTGCTTTAAATAGAAATTGTAGTTCATATTAGGTATATATATATGAGTGTATGCACATGAAAAATAGATACAAAAATAAAAATAATGGCATAGCCCTTAATTGTTGTTAATATGAGAAAGGCCTAAATTCATTAATTGATAAAATCAGGCCATGTGTAAAAGGACCTATGTTGGTTAAAATCCCAACATTGGAGCCTATTTTGGGGAAAGGAAGAATTAATAGGTGTTGATGAGTGAAGGAGTGAGGGGTCGTTGGCTTAAAGTTGGAAAAAGTTTCGAGATATTTAATTTTGTCCTTAAGTTAAATCATGTCCTATAGACATACATGAATATTTTAAATTATGGATTTGTCATACCTCCAACCATTTAGAAGTGAGAATTCATAAGCACTAATAGTAATTGTGCACCCACCTCTTTTCTATAAATACAACCTTTATTCTCATATTGTTTCATGGATTAGTGGTTCTCTAGAAGGCTAGGCTTAGGAGTAAAAAGCTTCGGAAAATTTGTCCACTAGTATAAATCGTCAATCGGCTGGTTAAGAAAGGGGGCTAGACATGTGCATAGGCATGGGCAGGCAAAACCTTCCTAACTCGACTAGCACCACTTGAACTTGGTTCTCTTGACCTAGTTGGTTTGAACGACTAGATACCTGTTTTGACATGGGCGGGCTAGTTAGCCTTGATTCAACTTGTGCCGATTGAGCCAAGTTTTATCGACCTAGTTGAGTCGATTGGTTAAACACGTATCGTAACATAGGCGGCTAACCAATTTCGACTTGACAAGTACTGAGCGAAGTTCTAATCTACAAGCTTCCAACACCGGATTATTTCAAGTTTTTATTAATGAGGGGGATAAAATTCTTTGTAAAAAGGGAGATTTTTTCTATTTTTGTACTCCTTACATGTATTAATAAAAGTTTGATTTTTGTGTCAATTGGTCTATTTTTATTCTTAGTAATTGACACTTAATTATAATATGTTTCACAGATGAGGACTCATTGTGTAACCCCTAACTTTGATTTTTGCATTGTATAAACCCTCCAAACAAGCAAGGCAATATCCCCTTTTTACACACTTTTTCTCTAGTTTGTACAAAATAATACATATTTTTACACAAACATCGAGTTATAGCTCATATATGAAACTTTTTTAATGAAATTACCACCTTCTCCACCCCAAAACCTTCATAGGCATAAGCGTGAGCAATCGAATCGAACCGAACAGTCAAACCGGCATTCTACAAGCAAATTTCAAATGTGAATCGAAATCGATCGAAATGTTCGGTTCGGTTCGACCTAGTTCAATAACCAAATAACCAAAATTCAATAATAATTTATAAAAATAAATTTAGTTAATTATTTAATCAAGATTATGTCACTATTTTAATAAAGATAATCATTTATTAAGTAATTTTAAATATATATCATTTTTTAAAAATAGAAATTTAATATAAAATTATTATAATTTTAAGATAATTAATATAAAATATAGCTTTTTAATATTTTAAAAAATTCGGTTTGTTCAATTATTTCAGTTTAGTTTGGTTTTGAATCAAAATTATACATATGTCATTCGATTTGGGTATTTTCCAATCGAAAATTGAACCAAATTACTTGAAAATCGAACCATAACCAAAATTTCTGTTTGGTTTGGCTGGTTTGTCGATTTGACTAGAACTATGCTCACCTCAAGCTTTGTAGATGAACTTCGTTAATGTGAAGTCCAATTATTAATTTCTAGCCCAGATAGATGTTTGTGTTTACATATGGCAGTCTCACTAATGCTGAGGGTAGAGGGTATTCTTATAATTTAAATCAAATTGGGTTATGGCAATAGAATGAAGGATGGATTCTTACAAATAAAAATTTCTTTATAAAGTTTTGTACCTCAAAGTATTTATCAATAAAAGTTTAATTAGTATTATTTTTTAAACTAATTTTATACTTAATAATTAATTTAATTACAATATATTTTAGTTACAAGTGTACTTTAATGTGACCCCAAACTCTACTATGTGCATTGCATAAGCCGCTCGTAAGTGAAGCAGTATCCCCCTAATTTTAAAGTTTGTGCAAACGGTCAAACACGTATCACAATTTTGCACAAACAATCATTTAAGCATCAACATACAAGGGATCTTAAAAATTCCCAAATAATGATTACACGGTTTTAATTTTGTGTAGCTTAGAGCTCCCGTATAATGACTCCTAATTATTTTGTATGGACAACATGTCAATGTCACAAGTCGGTTCCACCATTAATGTGTATAATGTATAAAACGTGCATCAACAAAGCGTATGTATTCACATCATTAATGTCATTAAATAACACTCATCTAAGCATCAAACTGATAAAATAATTCATGTATGAAAAACACTAAATTTCAATTTCCAAACCAGATGCTAGCACTAAGGGGCAAACTTAATTTGGGTACGCGCGGGCGCAGGGCAGCACCCAATGTTTATCAACTTTTACAGACGCTTTGCATCAAGGACACATAATATATTGTCGTGCTTTCCTAACATCAACTTGGCTCACCTGTTCACCAAGGCGCAACTAATTTTGAGTAAGAGCGCAAATCAAACGTTCTATTTTTTACAATTTTACTCAAGAATTAAACAAAGTAAAAAATTTATGAAATTTCAATTACTACTTATTAACACCCTAATTAACTGTCACATACAAAGAAATCAAGTTTTAATGATCTCTAACTCTACTTTACATAATCATGAATCTAAAAAGATCAAGTTACCTCTTCTTTTCCTTTGAAAATCATGAAAATAATAATTAAAACCTTCCTAACTCTTCAAATCTTATTATTTTATCAATAACAAAGGTTTGGCATCAAATTTGCATGAAAATACTAGATCTTTGTATGCATCTAACAAGTTGTCCTTTTTCAGAAATAAAACATACAAAACACATCAGGCAATCATGAAGTACCTAATTCCATCAAGGAGCATTACTTTCTCAAACGTTGGACCTTGTAATTTTATACTGAATCATATATTTAGTCAAGACCAATTGTCTAAAAGAAATTTCTTATCCACATGAGATTTTTGATTTTCCTGTTTTATATATCTACTTGCCAATACCCTAATTCAGTTTGTAGAACTCCAATTTAAGTTTTTTTTTTTGCTCAAAACTTTAAGATTTTTACTTTTAGCATATAATATTTTAGAATTTTAGGCACATAATCCAAAAGATGTAAAATTTTGAAGTTGAAGTGTCTGATCAGCCTACTCTTTAAATTAAAGGACAAATTTTTTGGGCATTAAACCTTTTCAACTTTCATCTAACACTAAATGTCAATTATATTTTTAAAAAGTAAATAATTATAGTGAATTGTACCTCATATTTTTTAATGGGTCTCCCATATTGGAGTCTATAAGTAAGGGAAGCACAGTACATGGAGCTTAAAAAAAGAAGGGTATGCAAATGAGAGGTTGACAAATTTGTATCACTTGCTTTTAATTTTTTTTAAAATGCACCTGTTTAAAAGTATTTTAATATTAATTTTAATTATACTTAAATAATTAAGATAAAAGGGTTAAAATATTAGATTAATTTAAAATTTTATAAATATATTAATTATTTACTTTATATATTTATCTATATACATTTTATGTAGTGGGACCCACTAAATTGATCTAGATAGAAGTTGTAGCTTATATTAGGTTTATATACGAGTGCATGCACATGGAAAATAGATTAAAAAATAAAAATAATGGCATAGCCCTTAATTAGTTATTAATATGAGAACGTCCTAAACTTGTACAGTGAGAAAATATGCCATATGTAAAATGACCAATATTGGTCAAATTCCCAACAGTAAACCTTATTGGGGAAAGGAAGAATTGAGAGGTGTTGGTGAGTGAAGGAGTGAGGGGACGTTGGCTTAGAGTTGGCAAAAGTGTCAAGACATTTAACTTTGTCGATAAGTTAAATCATGTCTTATAGACATATATGAATCTTTTAAATGACCGATCTGTCCTACCCCCAACCAATCAGAAGCGAGTATTCATGAGCACTCCTAATAATTGTGTACCCTCCTATTTTATATAAATAGAGCCTCTCATTCTTATACTTTGCTCATAGATTAGTGGTTCTCTAAAAGGCTAGGCTTGAGAGTAAGAAGCTTTAGAAAATTTGTCTACCGGTATAAATCAAAGTTTATTTCCTGATTCAGTTGAGTCAATGGTTCAATCGGCTTGTTAGGAAAGAGGCTAGTTGCTTTGAGTGGCCGGTTGCTTCCTAACTCGACTTGCATCGGTTGTAATTGGTTCTCTTGGCCTAGTTGCTTTGAGTGGCTAGATACATACTTTGACATGGGTGGGCTAGTTAGCCATTATTCAACTTGTGCCGATTGAGCCAGGTTCTATCGACCTAGTGAGTCAATTAATTAGACATGTGTTGTGACATAGGCGGCTAACCAATTTCAACTTGATTTGTAAAGCCCAGATTCGGGTTAGGGTTTTACGCGCTCGTAGTTTTGCCCGATTCAAGCCAGTCTTGAGTCTGCTCAAGCGAGCTCGAGCTAGACCAGTTTTCAAACCAGGAATATGGGGCCAGATGGCCGTATGAGCATGTTATGATGGCTGAGTATGCCCGACATGCAGATAAAAGCTTCAATTAGGCTACAACAGAGCATAAGTTATCAATGTATATGCGAGATATACATATGATTTCTATAGGTTAGCTAGGGTTGTAGGCCTAGATTTAAGCAGTTACAGCATTTAGTATCCGTTTGAGATTTTCAGGGTATCTCATTTGTATGCATCATTGGGATTTCGGATCACCGGATTGCCCCTGTGGCCAACTTGATTTGAGTCGTAGATTTTTACCTAATTGAGTTCACACCTATAGCCTTCTTGCCTCATAGGGTTCGATGTCTATTTAGCCTTCTTGCCTCAATTCACTCCTATACAGTCACTTTTAGGATTCAAGTTAGTTTTGACTTTAGACGGTCTCGATGCGAGCTTTTTGTCCATATGTATATTACATATACCTATAGGTGGGCCCCACTAGGCCACCAGTTGTCAGACGTTCAGAATATACTACATGGCAAGATTGGAGCCGTCTACATTAGCCTTAGCTTTCTCCCATCAATTTCTAGAGATTTTCTCACATTTTAGATGATTTCCACCATAGTGCCGTCACTACTTCGGCTCAATCGCCGGTGAGTCTCTGGCTCACCCCTGGCCACCAGACTTATAGCCCCAAGACCACTTCACGACAAGTTTTCCATCCATACCTCTCACAATCACTGGCGCTACCACAGTCGCCACCTGCGACGATATTTTTATAGCTGGTTTCTGCAACCGCCGCTGCCACCCATTCAAACCATTTTTTGATGCCGGCAAGCCACCTCCAGCCGATCCGACCACCCAAATAGATTACCTTCATCGAGATCTTCACTTTGAAACCACTCATGACCACCCATTGTGGCCACAATCACCACCGGCGACACCACCACACCTGATAGCAATTCCGTCTCTTTCCGGCCATTTTTTGGCCAGCTAGAGGCCAGACTCCTCTAACCGTCACCACTACAATGCTCCTCATCACCTAGGCTATCAATCCCAACCAGCGACAACCCCAACTGCACTGCCGTTAGCGTTTACCTACGACAAGCGCCGCCCTCCTCGTCAGACATGTATACCCGCATTCACGTCCACCAGTCTACGTTCGCATCCGCCTACCCGACTTGGTTCACTTTCCCAATAGTCCCATGGTCATGCCCCAAGCTTCGTGTCTGCGTCTAGCTACCTGGCCCAACACTGTTGCTTAATTTAACTAAGTTGACTCGGCTCAACTCGATCGATTTCCCGAATTAACTTGCTTTGCCATTTTCAACCCGATTTCAGTCGTTTTTCAATCGTTTTCGATAATTTAAGAACCCCTACATTATTTTAGTTGCATATTCATCGTATTTAACATATTTTGATGTTATGAATGCTTATTTTTTTATTTATTCAATATTGTTTATTTCTTTTTATTTCTATATTTGTTATATATGATGGATTCTTATGTGATTGTTTGTTATTATTATTATTGATATATTTACTTATTAATATTAATTTTATTCATGTTTACTAAACTTTATTTAATTATTTAAGTATGTATCTATTTGTTCGTTAAGTGTATGTTATTATTAATTTGTAGTAAATTACATATTCCGTGTTGGATGATTATGATATTATTATTATTCATGACTATTTAAAATTAACCAAGTGTTTATTTATTTATTTATTTATTAAATAATTCTACATTTATTTATTTACATGTTTACTAACATGAGTATGTGTGATATTTACTTGTGTTGAGCTTTGTATTTATATAGTATATGATATTATTATTTTATTGATTAATTTTATATATTTATTATTTATCTATTTATTCATGAGTGTATGTATGTATTTATTTATTATTTTCTATTAGTTATTTTCTTTGTTATGTCTCAATTTGCGTGCTATATGTTTAGTTGTAGGTTTACTCAATATTATTTTTCTTATTGGGATGTACTAATGATGTGAACATACACTACGAACATGCATCATATAAAGATGTCAGTATGTTATTTAGCAATAGGTTTTGATCTAAAACCTGTGGCTCGAGTCAGGGTTTTATAGTCTGAACCGGTTAGTTCAACCATTATTTTCAGTCGAGTCAATTTCAGAATACGCATACCGAGTCGAGACCAGTCTTGTGTTATGAACCATGAGAGTCATGTGTGCTCAAGTATATGATGATATCGTCAGTAAGACAGCAGCAGAATGATTTATCAAAATATATGAGAGTACGCCTGATTTATCTTTATTTATTTTAATTAGATCATACAATTATTTTTAGGCCTAATAACACATTAGGATGCGTTACGGGCAATTTGGATGGGTTATTAATTATAAAGCATTTCATTGTAATATTGTGTGTATTATGTTTTATTGGATTTTTCTCTATTTTTTTGGATTTTTTAGATTTATTACGAATTAGTATTATTTTTCTAGAGTCAAAGTCAAGTCAAGTTTTAATTACGAGACAACCATTCATTTTTCTCAAGGACCTTTCATTTTTCTCACCAACCATTCATTTTTTCCCCGACTATTCATTTTTTTCCCCAACCACTCATTTTTCTCACCAACCACTCGTTTTCTCCCCCTAACATCTAGTTATTCCACACCTTCGACACTATCACCATCCAACCGCCACCATCCTCCTCACCCAACTTCCTTCTTCTTTTCTCCTTTCCCTCTTCCCCACGATCCTCACTCGAGCTGGCCACAACCCTATCACTGTCACCGCAAGACGGACGATTAGGTATAGAAATTTATCCGATTTTATTTGATTATTTTATGATTTTTGTGTGATTGTAAATAAGTTGATTTAAATTTAAATGCATGTTAACGGATGATAATAGTGAATTAGAGTTTGGGTTTAAATTTATATAAATAGATGTTGTATTGTATGGATTGCTGAGGAGTGTAGCATTCATGCATTATACTGGATGTTAGTATTTAGTCTTGATGTGTAGGTACGGAGTAGGAGCTCGCCGCCTAGGCGTGTGGATACGATTGGAGCTTCTACTAGGTTCCGTTTAGGACTCATTTCCTATTTTACGCTCTATTCTATTGTGTATTGTTTTATTACTTGCAGGACGAGTTAAGTGGCATTTTATTGAATCCCACTTAACTCGGGTCATTTAATTGATCGATATTTCGAATTACTAACCCTCGAAGATGAGATCCCTCGAGTATGTTTTCGAAAACAAGATCCACCACAAGTTGCCTTCGAGATTATTATATAAATCCCTTCCCAGACCTATATATAGTTTAATCGAGTTTTTCAGTGAGACGAGAGATGGGAAAACCGACTTGTACGTATCATGAGCGGGTGCATGTACCAGTCAAAGCGGGCTCTAGATTAGTGAGTAGGTTGTTCCAATCCCAGAGATCTTGACAACTCCCGTTTTGAGTTCCTCACACCCAGAGAAATATAGAGGTTTACGCGTATTGTTTAGTACAACGCATATCCGGACTTGTGGTTCAAAGGATACTAAAGGCGACTGCCTGAGAGTACTCGGTCTTCAAGCTCAAAGCCAGGAGAATTATGGAGATAAGGAGAGGGCTTACAATATACTAGCAGTTCCAAAGGACCAGCAAATGAAATTAGAAAATACAGAGAGAGGCATCAACAACAAAAAATCAATCAGTTCAGGATGCTACTGGGTCTGCAGCTCGGTGGTTCATCAGTAACTGCCCTTCAGAGAGTTCACGTGAAGTATATGAATATTTTCTTTCATATAAGAGTTTGCTCTCATAGCCAGTTTGATATTAGTTATATTTTTAAACTAGTAACACTCATTACTGACGTGTTTTTATTCTATATGTAGGTGATGATCATAAGTAAGATGAGTTAGCTTGGACGGAAGAGCAGTAATGTCTCTTGCATGCATGCTCATGCATAGACCGAATATTTGTTTTGATTGTTTTCATTGTGTTATGTTATTATAAACAATGAAATACTTATGATGAAGATTGTGATAAATAAAAATGGATAGTGATATTATGATTTGAAACAGATATTAGTGTGTAAGACAAATGATAAAAGCTAAATGTGAATAGAATGAACAAGTGGGTTAAGACCCAAATATTGTGAATATTTTGATGTGATAAAATTAAATGTGTATGTAAAAAATATAATACGTATACAAGTCTTTTTTTTTTGGAAATTTTTAATAATTTTATTGCAATTTTTGTTGGTGTGTAAATTGGTTTTCATGTCATTCATGTAGTAACATGTTAGGTTTATTTTTGTGCATCCATCCATGCAAAGTGATAGACATCTTCCACCTTGAAACGATGAGAGTAGATCCATAGGGTTGGGTTCGGATTAGCTGACTTAACCGGGACCAGTGACATTTTGGTTCGATTTCCGAGCGTGAACCAGATTTGGGGTATTACATTTGATGTAGGTTTCAAAGTCTGAGTTTGCCGTAGATGAGATGACACGCTTAGAGCTTGGACCACATGTTTGTTCGATCTCTTCTCACTTTGTATTGCTATACTCTATTACTGATTTGATTTTCCATATCACAGGACTTGTTAAGTGGTTTTATCGGACTCCACTTAACATAGGCCATTTAGACGTATTTTATTTCTGGGATTAATAACCGTCGATGATGAGACCCCTCAAGGCTGATTTTGAAAATAAGATCCACTACAAGTTGCCTTCAGGACTATTATATAAATCCCTTCTCAGGCCTATATGTGTTTTTCTTGAGTTTTTCAATGAGATGTGAGATAGGGGAAAACGAACAACCATGCTTTGAGATAGAGTGCGTGTTATCAAAGTGGGCTCTGAATTTGGTGAGCGTATGTTCCATTCCTGAGGGATCCTGACAACTCCACCTTTGAGTTCCTCAAACCCGAAGAAGTGTAGAGGTTTACAGGTACTGCAATGCAATGCATATCTAGACTTATTGTTTCAAAGGCTATTGAAGGCACATGCCTCAGAGTACTCAACCTCTATGCTCGGGACCAAGAGTGATACCGAGGATGTAGAAGGCTGAAAGAAAAAAATTGATATTTCTACGCAAGGGATAGCTTTTAAAGTTGACGAAACATGAGATGAGTAAGAAAGGGGATGCTCTTGCGAGAGGTCGACGACTCCTAATTAACGCCCTTATGAGAGATTGTGTGAAGGAATATATAAATGTTTTCATTTAACAGGAGGGTAAAACTCTCATCTGCTAGTTTGATTATTAGTTATTTCTGGATCAGTAAAACTTGTTATTGATGTTTTTCCTATTATAATGTAAGTCTGGTGATCCTGAGTCGATTTTGGTGGGAGGACATATAAACGATGCACATATCTGATCTCAACACAATTGTTTTCTTTTACACTTTTACTTATATTTGATGTACTTTTAACGTATATTTAGCGATGTCTTCCATTCTCTTAACGCCATATGGGTTACTTTCATCTATATTATTGATCGAGTCTTATAGACTAGCTACTTTAGACATGACTTGACTCGATCACGACATTTTCAATTTGGTTCTTAGGTGAACGGAAATCAGGATGTCACATGACTAGTACTGAGCGAAGTTCTACTCTACAAGCTTCCAACACTAGATTATTTTGTGACTATTTTTCAAGCTTTTATTAAAGAGTGGGAGAAAATTCTTTGTAAAAAAGATATTTTTGCTATTTTTTGTACTCCTTGCATATATTAATAAAAATTTAATTTTTATGCCAATTGTTCTATTTTTATTCTTAGTAATTGATAATTAATTATAATATGTTTCATAGACAAGGGCTCCTTAGTGCAACCCCAAACTCTAATTTTTGCATTGCATAAACTCTCCAAACAAGCAAGGCAGCAACCCCCTTTTTACACACTTTTTTCTCTAGTTTGTGCAGAATAATATATATTTTTACACAAACATCAAGTTATAGCACATGTATAAAACTTTTTTAATGAAATTATGAATGGGCACAAACATGAACATGTTTGACCGTGTTTAAGCCCGATAACTTATACCCACCACCTTCTACCATTAGTGACTTGGTCCTTAACAACTCCACAAGAATGGAATTAGATAAGGAGAAAATGTGGATAAGGGGGAGAGATAGGATTCAAAGCCCTAAATCATGGAACTAATTGGAGGCTTGCAGTTTTATAAATACTCAAGAGTTGAGAAGAGAAGGGGGGCTCGTACATTGAAAGAAAAAAAAGAGAAGAAGAGCAAAAGAAAGAAGCATGAAAGGAAGAAGGAAGGAGAGGAGCCCCTAGCTGGAGATCCATCTTTGGCGACCCCCCAAGCCCACCAAATCAGAGGTTGGAGTGCCCTTGACACAACCCAACCAAAGAAGCAGGTAGAGAAAACTTCCATCACAAGAAAAGCTTTGAAAGTTGCTGGTTGGAGTTGTGAAATGCCATCAAATAACCCTCTTTATAGCCTTCATCTGGTCGATCCAAGACATCACCGGCTACACCACAACTTCCATTGAGTTCCCCTCACAACCGGGAACAAAAGCCATCCAAGAACCACCGCCGAAGAAGACTTCCGTCGCCAAAAAGCTTCGAGAAGTGGCTCGCTAGAGCAACGTAGCGGCAGAAAACAGCAATGAGCAATCAACTTTGGACCCTCCGTAAGACCAGCCTAGGCGGCCTCTGGCCAGACGGACACTTCCAACGGACTCTCTTCAACACTGTCAATAATCCCGAGTAGAATCTGCCAACGGAAGAGCCACTAGTCGCTAAAAAACCGCTCAAAAGAGACTCACCGGAACCGTGCAACAATAGCATCTGACCATCTTTCCAATCTCCGTCCAATCGACTGGAGCCATCGAAGGACAAGCATTCGCCTTCAATAGGCCCCTCTCATCACTGACTATAAGCCCAATTGAGATCAGCTGCATTCAGTTGCCACAGTTGCTGGAAAACGGCAATAAGTGGTCGGGCGATACACAGTGCCTTCGAAACTTTTCATCACCACCGATTATCGGACCACTGCCTAACCACTCACCGATCTGGGCAGTCCCCCATCGCTGCCAATGCCAGTAAAGGTCATTGTCAAAGCTCCCAAAGCCTCTATTGCACCACCATAGAAGACGGGCCAGTCAAACCCATTTACAGTCATCCACATCCGCAAGCCTATCCAAATCTGCGCCCCCAAGATCTGATCGAATCTGAACTGACGCGGATCGTGACTGTGAAGCCAGATTGCCAACATGACCCGCCTGCGACCCAAATTGAAGCTGACACAACGTGCACCACCTACATCCCTGCGCACCTAGAAATCTTCAAAATCCTTCACATGCCACCTGGTTTGGTCCAACATTTTTCAGGTTTGAACCAACTCGAAACAGTTCGGTTCAGCCTATTATCACTCCAGAAATAATTTAAAAGCCTTCCCGACCTTGGATTGAGACGAAACCTACTACCCCACCATTTTTGGAGATTCTGGATGCAGTGGTGTGGTTATTTTGAAGATTTGAATATAAGAAAGAGGCTAACCAGGGCATTGGAATCGAAGTTATCAAAGGCGTATCAATTCAAATGGCGACAAAATTCACTATTTTATGTAAAATATAAAATCAAGAAAAATAATAAATTCATGACTACTAATTTCATTGTGGATTGACTTAGAGATTCTAGTTGAACCTTAAAGAACCATGTAAAAATCTTGGTTGTTTATTCACCATTCACACCATTTTATTTTTATTTAATTTGCACGTTTCTATGTGCGAGAACGGTGCCTTTGGTCCCACCAAACCCACTTATCTAACCCAACACGAAGTGAAGTGTGCTATGCGAGGGCGTCAATCCCGTGCCCAAATAATTACCTTCTTCTCCACCCCAAAACCTTCTAAGCCATAGGAATGAGCAATTAACTGGTTTGGTTCTGAACTAAACCGAATGGCCGAATAGGCATTCGACAACCAAATTTCAAAAGTGAACCAAAATCAACCAAAATATCCGGTTCGGTTTAGTTCGATAACTGAATACCCAAAATTTAATAATAATTTATAAAAAGTAGATTTATTTAATTATTTAATCAAGAATATGTTACTATTTTAATAAAGATAATCATTTATTAAGTAATTTTAAATATATATCATTTTAAAAAATAGAAATTTAATATAAATTATTATTAATTTAAGATAATTAATATAAAATATAGATTTTTAATATTAAATTTTTATTTATTTATTAAGTTATTTCAGTTCAATTTGTTTCTGAGTCGAAATTATCCGTATGCCATTCAATTTAGGTATTTTACGACCAAAAACTGAACTAACTTACTTCAAAATCGAACCAAAACCGAAATTTCGGTTTGGTTTCGACTGGTTTATCGGGTTTCACCGGAACTACGCTCACTGCTAGCTTCGTCGACGAGCTTTGTTAATATGAAGTCCAATTATTAATTCATAGCCCATAAGATATTTGTTTACCGACGGCAGTTTCACTAATGCTGAGGGTCGATGGTATTCTTATAATTTACATCGAATTGGGCCAGTTTCCATATTCCTTCCAAATCATCATTATACATAAAAGTCAATCTATTTCGTCGCAATGCAGAAGGAAAATAAATAATATGCACACAAAAAGAAGAAGGGATTCCTAGAAACAAGCCCATCTTGACCACCTTCATTTCTCGTCTGCTTAAGGGGCCAATGCCCACTTGACGTTGAAAGAAGACGGTCGATCCCATGTTTATCATACAACCCCAGAAAGAATAAGAGGATCTTCTTTTGTTAGAAGAAAAAGATGCACCCTATTTTTTTCTTTTTGAAGCCAAAGATGCACACTGTTTTGTGTCTGCGTTTGTCTAATGTCAAATTCGACATCCGCTACCATATATGTTCCCTTTATTTTTTTCATTAAGAGGAAATAACCCATGTGAAGAATCAATATATATATATATATATATATATATATATATATTGATTCAATGAAATGAAATCCTTATTGCCATCAAGTCCCAAGTTTGATTTATTCAATGAAGACGACTCATACCTAACAGCCCATGAATTCCCATACTCATCCATCCCCGCTTACGTTGGAAGATTATTGACTAATCATACAATAATGGAAATCTCAGGTACAATTTACCCATCTTTGCAATCTTTTTTTAATGAAAAATGATCGAATTTGCCTGAATCTCATTTTTCACGCTCCTTTTTTCACAAAAAAAGCTCAATTAACAAATTATCCATCGCTAATCATCAAAACTAATATTGGTGGGCAAATTTGTAGGGTCACCACCATTTTAACCACATTGCTGCCAAACCACAAATATTCACCTCATGCTATCAAGTTAATGATGCAAATTAACCAAGAACAACCTCCAAAGCATGTAAGATTATATAATTATGTATTCATATTTACATAACACAAATCAAGAGATCTCTAATCACATGTTAGACATTGGAAAAACATATGCAAAACATAAGTTAATGATAACTATGAAGACATGTTTAATCACATGTAAGGCATAGAATAAAAATTATGGGAATGATAAGTATTTTATTAGTCAAATTCATTAATTACTAAAAAAAATTGTGGGCAGTAAATTTATAGAAGGGGAATGTCTGATCCCCACATTTTTCTATGCAAGAAGACTTTGACCAAATCTGGACCGTCCATCTCCCCTCATCCCACCCTTTCTTCAACCTCCATCCCCTCCCGCGCCAATCCCAGACCACCACCACCCCCACCACCCCAATCGCCGGCCAACGTCACGGCGGCGCTGCCCCCGCCGGTCGCCGGAACCCGGCCGATTCGCCCATGCGGACGAAAGGCTCCGACCTTTACTTGTTTCGGGCGGCTTTGCGGTGATGGGCAATGTTACGTCGAGCGTGGCGGCGAGGCTGGCCTTCTACCCGCCGGACCCGCCGTCGTACGAAGTGGCGGCGGACGGCGACGGGCGGGTGCTGTTCTCGGGGTTGTCCGGAGACCGGAACGTGGATGTGCACTTGTTGGACACCAAGGGCGGGAACAAGATCGTGGCCACCTTCTGGAGGCATCCCTTCGCGAGGTTCACCATCTTGTACTCCCATGGCAACGCCGCCGACCTGGGGCAGATGCTTGAGCTCTTCCTTGAGCTCAGAGCTCACCTTAGAGTTAATATTATGAGGTATTTGGATACTTGTTCCATGCATTTACTTTACCTTTTTCTGGATGTTGGCCAGTTAACTTTCTTACTGGATTTGTTTTCTGTATGTATGATTGTATTTTTTTTATAAATTTTTTATTAAAGTTGAAGCTAGGATCTGTTTTTTTCCCCGCGACATTGAATTTTCGGTTGTTGAATATCTGGGTTTTGCTGTGTTGGATTTAAATTGGATAGTAGTTAGCATTACGTTGCATAATAATGCATGTGGATGCGACTGTTTGATATTTTTGTGATATGAGTAGATGCTTGTAGCTAGAATTGATTCAGTTTAAGGAAAAATCGCATCTGGGTTTTGTTCTGTTGGCATTAAATTTCATTGGAGTTGGCATTTCATTGCATAATGGGTAGGGATGAGATTGTTTTCTGTTTTCTATTAAAAGTTTTGATTTTTTGAATCTATCTTATATGGGAAGTATTTTTGTATACAAATTAAACAATCTGAAACTTGATTTGGTGTCTATGTTTGGGCAATAGGATAGATATTTTAGAATTGTTTAAAATTAAGCTGCATTAGAAATTGCAATTGGTTGAACTATACATCAATTGTGGATTTGAAGCACTTGCCATTCTTTACATTGACTATTAGATTTCTAATTCTTCAAATCATAAAAGTAGATTTTTTTCAAAATGAAGAACTTATTCGGATATTTTGGCAGCTATGACTATTCAGGGTATGGAGCCTCCACTGGTAAGGTGCGCTGCAAGAAAACCCATTTGGTTTCATGATCATTTTCTGCATCTTTTTGCTTGTAAACAGAAAACGTGAATTTGAACTTTTTCCTGGTGTTATCTCTAGCCATCCGAATTCAACACATACTATGATATTGAGGCTGTCTATAATTGTTTAAAGACACAATATGGAATACAACAAGAAGATCTGATCCTTTACGGTCAAAGCGTTGGAAGTGGCCCAACAGTACATTTGGCTTCACGTTTGCAGAGATTAAGGGCAGTTGTTCTTCATAGCGCAATCCTTTCTGGTATAAGAGTGCTATATCCTGTCAAAATGACATTCTGGTTTGACATTTTCAAGGTATGTTCTAGCTAAATAGTTACTGTTTCTACATGGGTGAATAATTATTCTTATATTCATGTTGTGCCTATGTTTCTAACTGCTTGCAGAATATTGACAAGATACGGAATGTAACATGTCCAGTTCTTGTTATACACGTAAGATTCTTCTCAAGTGTAAGCTTTTACCAAATAAAATTATGTTATTTTGACATTCTCCTGCACACAAATGTCTTTATGCTTCTTAATTGCGTTTTATATACTTTGATGAAATTATAAATTTTATTTTTATTTTACTTGTTTGACAAAATTTGATTATTTATTCAACAAAATTCCATCATTAAATGAAAAACTACTAAAGTATGTTGACTTTTTAACTGGTTTTAATCTATTTTTTTAGGTGGAAACTGGTAAAATAAAAATGGTAGAAAATGGGCTTAATCTGAAATGGCTACTTCTGGAAGTCCCATGAAATATTCATCAATAATCGGAACCCGCACTTTGCCATCCTTTCTCTTATCATTTATTAATGAGCTATTCTTCTGTTCTTGAAAATTTTGGGCCAACTTGATTTGTTTTTAAGCTCATCGGCTCTTTATGATGTGATCCAGTTTGGCACTTAGTACTTCCATTTCTTGGACATACACCCAAGTGATACGAGATGTTTGGCAAGACAGAAATTTTTAGCAATAAGTAAAAATTTATGTTCAATTCTGAAAAATCATATGTAGGATCCTCAATTGCTTCTGTTAGCAACCCGAGATATTGAAGCCGCTGATGAAATAGTTGTTCTTTGCAGGGAACTGCAGATGACATAGTTGATTTTCTCATGGAAAGCGCTTATGGGAGTTGGCAAAGGAAAAATATGATCCCCTGTGGATCAAGGGTGGTGGCCATTGCAACTTGGAAACTTACCCCGAGTACATCAAGCACCTTCGAAGATTTGTAAGTGCAATGGAAAAACTTTCTTTGAAGCAAACTAAGCAACCAGCCTCAGCAGACACGAATTCTACCGAAACAAAACATAACAAGTGCCTCAGATTTGGCAATAGGTGATCCTTCTTGTGCTCAATATTCTTAACTATGCGAGCTGCAAGCCATACATACTCCATGCTAGAGAAGGACCTTCTTAAGCCAGCTTCCAAGCAAGTATGGAAGTTGTTTGGGTGTCAAACCCTGGGCATCAGGAGTGTACTCGGCAATGCTCAAATTCGTGTTGATAGTGCGTGATGAATTAGATGTACAATGACTATCATCTTAATGTGTAATTTGCCATTAGTGAGTTTTGTGTATAGATGATCCAACCTGTAATACAAGTATAATTTTGTTCTTTCCTGACAATTTTTGGAACTTAAAACTACTGAATTTTTACTTGGCTAACTACGAATTTTTGTGCTCTTACTTTACTCTTCAACTTGAAAATTCATAGCTATCCAATGTTAAAGCTCACAGTTACGACGATCCGCCGAAAATGTGGCGTTCTTGAAGCTTTATTTCTCCTATTTGATGAATTTAGCCATGGTTGAAAAATGTTAGAAACAAGGCACATGCAAGACAGTCTCCTCTGATCATTTGATGTCAATATTTTGATCTTGGCAGAATGTGGAGAGAAGGTGGGTGACTGGTGACACAGACGTCTTATGTCTTTGTTATATGAACCGATTGATTGAACTTGGAAGATGAGTTGCTTTCATGAACAAGGAATCTGCTGTCAAGAATTGACAGCAGCCACAAAATACCACTAAAACAACGCAGCTAGACTATCAACGAAGTCGTTCATTAGTATTTTATTAACATTAAACTCCATGGTTAATTTTTTTGTTTAAAATGAATATGTATTTGCATCAAAATTACTAAAGAAAAAAGGGGAAAAATCATTCATGCGAATCAAAAATATCATCATCCTTTGATGGTTTAAATCTGAATGATCGTAAACACGCGGGTGCAAAAAAAGTGTAGAAATAATTGTGCAGATTAAATACTATTATGATTAATGATTTCCATATTACATTAAGTACCAATGTTTTTAAAAATAATCAACATACTTAGAATTTAAATCTTCCATGGCCCATATTAGATTTTAAAAATGTAGTCTTCTAGGTGAATTTTTAGGATTTTTGGACCACATAATTTGCATATTTTTTATCCCTATTTATGCATTTCGGTTATAGCATTGACGGCTTGAATCCCATTACGTAAAATGTTTAGGTCCTCCGTGCATCCTGCAGGATCATATATGCTAATTATTATTTAAAATAAAAAATTCTCTCTTTTGAGGACGTAATTACATACGAATCATGGTAAAATGATGCACTTACTTGTATTTAAAAATAAAAATAAAAAATTTGCCTGGTTGTAAGATTTGATCACACTTTCTCTCACAACTTGTTCATTTGTTGGGGCAAAAGAGGTGAATTCGGCGACATAACAAACGAACCCAACAACTTTGGTCGGCCGTTCCTTCTTATCATCCATGAGCCAACATGGAATACTGAAAATTTGGTTCATGATAGACAAGAGAGATCAGAATTTATAGGCTTGCTCCCCAACAATATTTTTTCTGGGTGGGTACAATAACTATTTGTTGTCGAAGGTAAAATAAGAACACCTGCAGAAAAGAAATGAAATTATCTACTGCATTTGTTTATCATATTTCTCACAGACACAAAGGAAAATAGAAAAAGGCATGCTCGTCAGGATGTCTTCTCCACCGACTGCAGGCTCTCCACCATCTACTTCCCCGTGTTTAATTCTTCTCATTAAATTTCGTGTTTTTTCTCTTCCCATTGTCTTCTTATCTTATCGTAATAATATATTACAGTTCATATCGTAGCACCATATCAATTTCTAGTTGCTGGTTGTAATTAACCTTCCAAGCTTTCTCCTATCAATTATTTTTTTGCATTAATTCAATCGTACTCGTGTTTTACGCTCGTCTTGGTGTGGGCATGCAGAGCCTTTGACCTAGAGGGGGAAAGGTTGGACGCGAGTTCCAGTTGTGGGTTAGCATCTGGCATGCATTTTTCTATTGCTTAGTAACCACATCATCTATTGCATGTGAGAATCTCTACACAATGCATGATTAGAAACAAACCCAAAACTAGAACCAACACATCCAGTTGTGAGTTATTCTCACAGTTAAGAAAGACATAATTAGCTGACAAAGTCCATCCCTTCCAACTTATACGAAATGAAACTCCACACATAAACATTCTCCTAAATGTCTAAAGATAGGTTAGTCACTTCTAATTTAGTAATTTCAATATCCCATGCGGGAACCCTAAAATGACTTGGTTAGATGAGATATTTGGAGTCCTACACTTTTGACTAATCATAATGCAACAAAAGAGTATGTACAACCCAAATCAAAAAATTTATTTATTTTATTATCTTTTATTAATATAGTACCTTTCACCATCCTCATTTCCTTGTCTGGTCCACCTCCACAACATACAACTTGGCCTTTCCCTTATCTCCACGAGTGACAGGTGCATGATTGGGTTTGTTAATGGGTGCCCTGAAGCGATCATGTCCATTCTACTGCTTGGGCGGCCGTCAGCGGTCCTTCTTATAATTATTTTTTAGATCATTAACATTCATTACTGACATTTTTTATTATATATATAGGTTTTGTACTTCTATACCTTACGTCAGCTTTGGTCGAAGAATATATAGATGTTAAATACAGTTGTGCTCAATGTGTCATTGCTTTCTTTCCTATTTTTATGAGTGTTTTATGTATTTTTATGTATATTTAATAATGTTTGTTATGCTCGAGAAGTCATCGAATCCTATAGATTAATTGATTTAGTCGTAACTCGACTTAATCATAATAGTTCTGTTTGATTCTTAGGTGAACCGGAACCGGGCTGTTATATTTAGCAATTAAAGAAATGTAAATGAACAATCCCCAAGCTTAACAAATTTATAAAGAGTCGTTACTTGTTAATTAGACTCTCCACATGCATTTGTAAATGCATACCAACTGTGAAAGCTAGATCTTAAAGTCATTTGTAAGTTCACAACCGTGCATACAATCGTGATTTAACAATGTACCCAACTGGTAATAAACAAAAATATACATGCAAGTTTATAAGGTTCTATGATAACAGAGTTTTTACTCCTTTACTGTAAAGTAAATGGTTAGCATATGTTTAAATTTTAATGCTTTGTCTAAAATATTATTTAAAATATCTTCTCCGTAAAAAACTAAAGTATTTTAACCATCCAAATTATAGTAAACTAGTGTTACAAACTAGGAAATAAGTAAATAAAAATCCTAAATTAAGTAATCTCAATAAAACGAGACTTTCATAATTAAAAGTTTTAAGATTAAGTTAAGGTCGGAGAGAAATTTTACACTTAATATCAATGACTAAATAAGTAGTTAAAGCGGTAAACCAATTATAGTAGAACTTTTTACCGCTAACGTTTAAATTTAGAGTCAGCGTGATTAAATTAACCAATTGTTTTACCATTTCCTTTTACGGTGAATAAATTTTCATTTTTAACTCCCAAACCCTATATTTATTACCGTCGTCATCTTCCGCGCGCACTCGTATGCGCGCGTATGAGCGCCTTCGATTCCGTGCAGGCATATGTGTGTATTCTATTACGCTCTCGGCATATCAGTGAATGGCCGTGATGCTGACCTACTTTGGATTGGATCCCTCATTTCTGTGGATCGACCCGCCATTGAATGACTGACCTCTAATCCAGGAGCCTATATTCCCGACATGGATTGACTGGTTCAGCACCTCTATTCCTACTCGACAAAGAGCAGCTGGTGCGGTTACATAGCCCTGCATTTCAATTGGTAGGCAATATCGTTTAATTTGGAACGGTTGGTATATCGGTAAATCAAATAATTATTTACGACCATTATTGAATATTCTTCCAGATGATTGAAGAATAGCATTTGAGGAGCTAATTTAAGATGAAGAATTTTCTTATTGGTAATTGTAAGAGAATGACCAAAATCTCTGTTAGCATTGCAAAATAGGATATCTATAAACATATTTAAGAGAAAATTTTAGTAGTTGTATGCATTCATAATAAAAATAAGTAAATGTAAAAGCTGAAATGAAAATTACTTCAACCGGACACCAAAGAATAAAAGACATCATTTGACCCACAAACAACATCATCGTCCTTATAAGTTATACTAAGTAGAATTCAAGAACAAAAGATGCAGAATCTATATAAAAAATAAATAAATTAGGTGTGAATATATAGGATCAGATTCGGGGCAATAACGAATTTGAGGTTTAAGCGTGAATGTTATTGAATGAAGAGGATGATGAAATTCGTCTTCCCACCGCCTATGGATAGTATTAAGAAATTAGTTGTGCCATTTTTATTTCATGTCAAGTACTATTTTTATATTTTCTAGTCTTTTGCACTTCATGAAATATTGATGTCTTTCGTCACTACCCATTATGCTCATAAATCTTACTCGAAGATTAGTTGTTTTAAAAACAAATTCCATTTTCATCCAAAAGCTTATGTTTGAGACACCTTTTCAGCCTTTATTCCATCTTTCTCTCTTATATACTCTGAAGAAGAAGAATATGTTTCAAACACAAATATATTTTACAATGCCTGCTTTACTGCTTATACTCTATTAAATACCAATGGTAATTGCTTTTTGGTGGGTGAGTGCACTTGGAGAAAATTGATACATGAA
This sequence comes from Piper betle, assembly GCA_033002965.1. Taxonomy (NCBI): domain Eukaryota; kingdom Viridiplantae; phylum Streptophyta; class Magnoliopsida; order Piperales; family Piperaceae; genus Piper; species Piper betle. Next base: position 130,932 of record JAURVB010004661.1, read on the forward strand.
ATTGGTGTTTAATTTGTTTGCCCTTAAACATTTTGATCATTTTTATTTGAGCAAAGCTTGTTTTTAGGTACATTAGTCGATTTGGAAGAAATTGATACATAGGCTTGATTACTTTTCTGAACGTTTCAATTGTCTTTTTAAGTGTTGGTTGAGCATCAATTGTACAGTGTTTTCAAATACTTGTTTGATGTATTATTATTTACCTTGATTGGTACCGCAGGGCAGACTTACCTCAGGTTTTCAAAGCTTGTGTTGTTTTCTACTTTAACTACTTGACTATTTAATAATGTTAGAAATTATTATTAATTAAGCCACTTATAGGCTAAAGACTACAGCCATTCATTGAATATTAACAAGCTAGGATGTTATCATTCATTTGGTAAATACCACCTTTTCACTATCTATATATAATATATGTCCAATAGTCAGAACAACACACTATTTAGAATAAGGAAAGGTTTATATAAGCTATGTCTCGTATAGTTTATATGAGCTGTACATTTAATATGATTTTTTTAATGGGTCTTACAAAATAATATATATATTAAAAATAAGGTGTATAAGTAGGAACTTAGGGAAATTTTGCCCTTTTTAATATTAATATTATATACTTTTAAATTTTCAAAAGATTCACAATTTAATAAATATTTTAAAATTAATTTTTATTACAATTTCTTTAATAATTAAGATGAAAAGATTAGAAACATTAGATTGTGTCTATAAAGCTCTTTCAAATAAAGTTGACATTCTGGCAATTGAGTGATTTAACTTATTGATTAAAATAACTTCCATTTTGTGATCTCATTTTGACTAGAGGAATATTATCTTTTGCAAAATCAAAGTTAATTAATTTGACAAGTTTAATCTTTTTCCAACAAGAATTTCTAAGTTTTATTTAAATTTGTTAGATGCCATTTTGTTTAAAACTTTATATGTTTCATATTTATTCTTCTACTATGAAGGTTGGATATCAGCTGTTCGAAAGATACAAGGCTTCAAAATATAGTCATGCTATCTTTAACATCTATTTACTTGATTTTAATATCTTAATATCGTTTTTACTCACGTATATCAATGTTTTGATTTGTTGGGTGTAATAAGAACAAGAGGGTTAAAAGTCACCATGAATTGATTTGTTTGTTTAATAAGGATAAAAAGATTACACAGTCATGCTGAGATCCACAATGCTTTAACTTGTATGTAATAAGGATGAAAACCACCATGTTTTGATTTGTTTGTGTAATAAGGATATGAAGCTTGGTAAGATGGTATGAATGGATAGAGAAGACATGTGGTGGAGTTGTGTGGGTAAAGAATGAAAAATAAAATAAGTTGTAGGAAGGAAATAAGTTAGAGCAACAGGTAGCCGCCATTTCACAACACCGTTACCATTGCAATCCACACTGTTATGTTCTAGCCTGTTAAGCATTATCTAGGCCCACTTGAAGAGACCACAAGTGTGAGGGTAATAATTTTTTATTTGACAAGCTAATGTTTCTTTCCGCATGAAAATAATATAAATGAGATACAAATATTAATAACCCTTACTAAGAATAGTGTATATATATATATATATATATATATATATCTTATATACTTTATAAAATACAATTATATATTTAATGCGTATTATGTTCAAAATAATCATGATTACAATTAATTTTTTTATGGACAAAAAAATTTTCACCTCGTTTTTTACTCTAAGAAATAAAAAATATAAGAAATTGATTGCATGTAAGAGCATATATGGGTTACCAACTGTGAAATAATCATGATCATGTTGTGCACCTACTTAAATATAAACATACTTCATGTGTACATAAAATAATAAATTTAAAAGTATTGTTTATGTAAAATTTATTGATTATAATTACTTTTGTAAAGTTGACTATTTTAAGTTTATATGTCATTTACATTATTTTCATGCCAAGTAAATAAATTTTTAAGTTTAAGACTTAAACTTACTCCTACTTATCAGGATAATATAGTGCTAAATTAGAGAGAGGTTCGGGTCCAAAAAATATCAATCATTGAAAGAAAATCACACAAAGAACTTCTGCAAATATTATTTGATCACTTTTTTATTTTTAAAACGCTAGGGAATTGTTGGCTAATGTGTTATAAAAATATTGTAGATCGGATGTTTGACATACATAAAAATATATTAAAAAAGATGGGTTATTTTTTTTGGGTCGCTTCTGAACTAGACGTCATTTTAACAACCTGTAACTATATATTGAAACATTAACCATCATTAACTCTTAACCTTCTCTTAATTTCTCGAGATTTATGAGAAAAGAGATTTATTTTTGTGATTTAAACAAGATTTGGAGACGTTCTTGCTGGTCTTATAAATCAGAGAAAATTTCTTTACTGGTGTACTCATAGAAAAGTGTTTGGCTGCTTGTATCTTAGGAGTAATTTCTCAAAGGAGGCTCTACTAATTTGAAGTCGGTGCCTCGACCAGCAAATATTAATTTTGGGTCTTTTTTTACAAATTACAAATTGGTGATAAAACGGTTGATAAAAATGATTTCTGGTTTGGCTTTGACTAACAATTTGTGGTACAAGTCAACTTTTTGGTTGACTAACTTTTCTATAATTATAATTATCAAGAATTTTTTCTCATTTTCTTACGACAATTAACAGATCAGAAGTACTGTCTTTTCACCACATCAACTTCCTGTAGTTTGTATACTTCTAACTCATAGTCGATAATTATAAATTATTTTCAGGTATCTCATATTATTATTTTCATTAATTTCTCCCATTTCTGTTTTATGCTCGTCTCGGTGTGGGTAAACCCCAACATTATTACTATCTGAAAGTGAAAACTGGGCGTTAGTTCTTGTGTGGGGTAATGCCTCTAATATGCATAGTGAAGAGATGCAATTCCTCCATGTTTAACTTGTATAACCAGTCTTGCTAGTACTTGGAAAATTTCTTTCCTTTTTTTTGCTGATGGTTTCTTATTTATTGAATGAACACTTTGTACTGCGATGGTAGAATCCTTAGTCCTACTTTACTCATTTAACAACTATTTGATTGATTGAATAATGATATACAAGGTGTGCTAGGAGTATCAGATTGGCTGTTTGGGCATATAAAAGGGCCAGAATTTCCATGTTTATCTCAATATAGAAGTTCTACTCATCGGTTGTGATGGATTTGATAGGAAATTTTCTGTTGAATTGTAATATTGATTAAGCTCTTCTTTCTTGAACCATATGCTTCCTCGCTGATAATTGTTTTTGACATTTTGACATCAAAAAGACGTCTTTTGCATTGTTCTGGACATCTTCGTGGTTTTCTTCTGGTACAAAGAAATTGATCAAGCGTATTCTTGATCCTAATCCACACACTGTAAGTTGAAATATTAACTTCATATTCTACCATTATCAATGCTACTATTCATGAATGATATCCAGTTGTTCATCCATTTTTTTCCATCTAGAAACTCATTATAAAGTTATTAATGGAATGCAGCGGATAACCGTACCTGAAATTCTTCAAAATATTCGGTTTCGAAAAGGATATAAACCATCTTTGATTTTCATCTTGCAGCTCTTTGCCTTCTGTTTCACCATCATCGGAGGCATCCCATCAATTTCATTCTACTGGGAGTTTTCACACTTGGCATAAGTTTCGCCATTGGAATTAGCTGTGTCTTCACGAGCCGTAATGTCTGTTTTTATCCATCTTTGGTTGAGTTGAAAAGGGTTTTATTGTGAATATAAAGGTATTGAAGTGATTATTTTGTGTAAAGATTAAAATGTCATTTGGGTAGAGCTATGTTAACAGAAGCTCATAGTGCCGTTTGGTCTTTTTGCCTGTGTATTGCTGGATCACATGATTTAATGAATGCTTCGTCTTGTGCAGGGAAGTTAATACTTGAAGCAGCACTGCTGACAGCAGCAGCAGTGGTGGTCAGCCTGACTCTACACATTCTGGGCAGCGAGAAGAGGCAAAAATTTCAGTTTCCTTGAGCCATTTCTTTTTGGTGCACTCATGGCCCTCCTTGTATTTGCCATCATCCAGGTAACCACCTATTAAGCATTTTGTGTTCTCTTTAAATATTAACAAGAGGTTGAAGTTTGCAAATTTAAGATTGATTGCAGATGCTCTTCCCTATGGGAAAGGTCCCTAGCATGATCTATGGCTGTATAGCTGCATTGGTGTTTGCGGGCCATATAGTATACGTCACTGATAATTTGATCGATACACTTACAATGACTACGTATGGATTGCCATTTAGTTGAAGGGGTTTGAAGTGACCTGTATTCACAGTAAGCTGTTTTGAAGTTTAGATATGTTTATTGTTCATCTGAGATTTAGGTATGCTTAGTTTTTTGTTTCCCTATTGTGGGTGTACCAGAATGCATCCGAAAGCAAAGAAAACTGTTGCATTGTGATCAACCAAACGTAGGATTATCATTTCATCTGACTTTTGGAATGGCAAACAACACAAATAAGTCTTACAAGCATAGGATGAGTTTATGTATGAACAAACATATAGAAAAACAAAATTTGGGTCTCTAGAAACACAACTTCAGCAAATCGACGAGGCTCTTGAAAAGCTCATGATATGCTTTCTGAGTGTTTCACCATCTCCAATGTCTCAGATAAAAAAATCAAACGGGCTGTTGTGCAAATAGTCAGTTTCTCCAGGGACCTTGTGTTTTTAAGCACTAATTTGACAAAATTGATTTCTTGGTGAAATTTGCTGATGAAGCGCTTAATTCCCCCTTCATCGAAAAGAAAAATATCATAGATTTCACCTGTTCCTAGTAGCCCATATATCCTGACAGGTAGATGATGCAACAAGCGAGAAAAGCAAAGCTCCAACCATTTCAGATATTGCTTTACATTCACATAATCCTCCTGTAAAATTTTGTCATCAGTTTGAAAGAACATAACAATCCATTCTAAACACCAAATAAGAAGCATATTCTAAAATGGAAAACATACAAAACAAGAAGAGATCTCAGCTACATAATCTAGCAAGATACCTCATCATCCAGCCAGTTGTTAATGTGCACCATGAAACAAGCTACTCACCGGCCTTCTATGCAGCAAGTGTTGCTGCTGTTGGAGCAGTGTGCTCCCATCAACTCTGGCCGAAAAAATCCGGAGCAAGCTCATGTTGGTAGAAGACTTTGCCACTTTATCTTACTATATTTTTCAAAGAAAATACCAATTTCACGTAATCATGCAAAGTCAACATATCTACATATACGCATCCAAAATCAGCAAAGAGCATAGCATCGACATAATCATCAATCTCACATACAGCAGCACAATAATAGATTTTATACAATCAATTAAGATTTATGCTGTAATTTCAAATACAGTATTCATAGAAAACCTTCAGGACCCACTTGCAAACCAATAATCAATTGAGGTCTGACCAAAATCTTGATGAAATCCAATTATATAAAGTCATAACATGATAAAATGCAAAGAATATTCGGTAAGATAATGTAAAAATATATTACATACATCATGGTCACAGTTCTCTTCCCACGTCCATTTGATCCACAAATAACATTAACCCGAGCTGAAAGTGGAACAGGGGCCCCAACATTTGCACTAATAATTTCAATCTTCATAGGCTTACCATCTAACTGAACATTATTATATTGCTGCATTGCTGCCAATGCATCACTTCTCTTAACAAAGACCACTTCTGCTGTGTTGAAAAAAATCCCCTAGGTTGGAGATCAACAACGGCGAACACAAGATTTGGAAAAATGATGCTTGAGAAATAAAATAAAATAAAATAAAATAAACAAAGATTTAACGTGAAAAACCCTCGTTCTATTAAAAACCACTGAGACAACAACGAATAGTTCAGTACTTCAACCAAAGATTACAATCATCAAACATATAGAGACGTACAAGAAGATTATTCACTCAACCTATACTATTAAGATTACAAGATTTCTCTCTCTTTAATATTCCGTATAAGATTAAACTGGTGAATATTTTTCCCTCTTCTTTATCTCTATATCTCTTTCTTTTTCTCTCCTCTTGTCTTTCTTGTCTTGTTTTCTCTACTTGTTTTATTTTTAGAATGAAGCAAATGTAGTTCAATTTATAGAGAAGCTATGAGACCCTTCATCCTCCATGGAACAACAAACAACCACCTCTGTTGATATTTCAAGATTTTTTAGTATTTCGAGTATGACAATAGGCTACATATCATTAATACAATTACACATATTAACAGTCTTTGATTTGGAGTCCAATTGGAACATACCAGTCCAAATTCTTTCCCCACTTGTTTGTTGCATAAGTTATTCACCCGCATGTTAGTACAAGTTCACCAAGTTGAACGAAAACTCAATTTTTTTCCCTCTACCGGTTTAGTCAACGTGTCCGCCAAATTCTTTTTGCCATCTATCTTCACCAACTTCAATTCACCTTCTTCTTTCTAACAAAGATCTGATAAAGTGAAACCTTAACCGAATATGTTTGGTCCTAGAATGAAATGCCGAGTTTTTAGCTAAATGGATTGCATTTTGACTATCACTGAACAGTCTGCAATCAACCCCATTAAGACCTAACTCATTCATTAAAGTTTTAATCCAAATATTCTTTTTGCTAGCTTCTATAGCAGCTACATATTTAGCCTCAGTTAAAGATAGAGCAACTTTCTTTTGCAATTTGAAAACCCAGCTCACTATGATTCCATCAACTGTAATGTTATATCCAGATGTACTCCTGCCATTGTCTTTATTTCCAGCATAGTCCGCGTCCACGTAACCTTACGCATCAATATTATCACCTCCAAAACACAAATAGTAATTAAAAGTTCCTTTCAAATACATGAAAATCCATTTCACTGCCTTTGGGTTTTTAATAAATCAACTCACTACTCCCACTACATGTACAATATCTGGTCTTGTACTCACCATAGCATACATAAGACTTCCAATAACAGAAACATAAGGCACCGTTTTCATGTGAGTTTTATCCTCCTCACTCTTAGCACCTTGTTCTTTTAACAATTAGAAGTTATTACCCAAAATAGTAGTCATCGGCTTCGATTCATTCATGTAAAATCTCTCAAGAACCTTATTCACATACCCTTCTTGAGATAACCACAACTTCTTGCTCTTCTTATTTTGGGTAATTTATATCCTAAGAAGTTATTTTGCTTCACCCAAGTCCTTCATGAAAAAACTCTTGGCTAACCTCATTTTGAGATTAACAATTTTCTCTATACAAGTATTTGCAATAAGTATGTCTTTTACATACAAAGTTAAAATAATGTAATGGCCATCATTAAGCTTTTGTAGATATATACAGTGGTCCAAATTTCTCCTAACAAATCCATTATCTAATATAAACTTGTCAAATTTCAAATACCACTGTCTTGGTGCTTATTTGAGTCTATGTAGACTCCTCTTCAATTTGCACACTATATTTTCTCTACCTTTGACTTCAAATCCTTTTGGCTGTTCCGTATAGATCACCTCCTCCAAATCACCATAAATGAAAGCTGTATTTACATTAAACTGTTCTAAATACAATCCTTTTATAGCCACAATACTCAAAATAATTCAAATAGAATTCAAATTTATAACAGGTGCAAATAAATCATGAAAATCAACTCCCTCTTTAACCAAAACCTTTGACTACAAGTCTTGCCTCATACCTTTGTACACCACCGATTTCAGACTTGACCACATAGATCCATTTGTTTTGTAGAACCTTCCTTTTGGTGGCAACTTCACCAATTCCCATGTATGATTTGATGACATCTCTTTCTTCATGGCCAACTCCTACTTAAGTATGAGCTTCGTCACTCATGGCTTCATCATCGGACTTCTGTTCTCCTGCATCAGTATTCAAAACATGTTATATAATTAAATTTAATTGCTAAGTAGGCTTTCTGACCCTTGTGCTCCGCCTTGGTTCTAGAGCAACAACTGTCTCTTAAAGTGGTTCTGAGCCATCAATTTCAACTTGTGCATTTAAATATTCAATATCTGATTCCTCATCATGTGGTTGATTAGCGTATGACTCACCTTCTTGTTCGATCTCTTTAGAAGATAATTGTTCCTCGTCACTTGGAACAAATCCTTGATTTTCAGCACTTGGTATCTCTTTATCTGTCTCATCAAGCTCCATATACTATTTTTCTTTAGACTGCTCATTCTTTTCTTTCTTCATGTCTTTGTAAATGCACTCTTTATTGAATACAACATCCTGACTTCGAAACAACTTGTTGTTCTTGAAATCCCACATCCGGTAACCATACTCGTCACCCCCATATCCAAAATATACACACTTGACGGATTTTGAATCAAGCTCCTTTCTTGATTCCCTATCAATGTGCATATGCAATACAACCAAAGACCTTAAAGAAAATAATAGTCAACTTTCTTACCACCTCTTTCGGTATTTTTCCATCAAAGATGTTTGATAGACTTCAGTTGATTAAATAGACAGTTGTATCCACACTAGCACCCCAAAGATGCAAAAAGAGTCTAGCATAAACCTCGTGCTTCTCGCTCGCTCTAGCATGGTCTTATTCATTCTCTCCACCACCTCATTCTACTGTGGTGTCCTTGGCACTGTTTTAATCCTTCGAATCCCCGCTTTTAACAAAAAGAGTCGAACTCCTTATCGCAATACTCTCCGTCATTATCCGACAAAAGACATTTCAATCTCAAACCTGTTTCATTCTCATCTTGGGCTTTCCATATCTTGAAAATGCTAAAAACTTCTAATTTTTTCTTAATAGTGTAGATCCACGTCTTCCTACTAAAATCATCAATGAAAGTAACAAAGTAGAAATTACCTCCAAAAAATTTACCATAGACTAGCCCCCAAACATCTATATAAACTAACTCCAACCTTTTGGATTTCATCTCACGCCCATCCTTTGTAAAGCTGACCCGTTTTTGTTTACCTAAAGCACAATCTTCACAAAAACCAAAGTTACAATCAATTATACCGGTCAAAACCTTTTTAAAATGTAAGATCCTCATCCCACTCTCGCTCAAGTGACCAAGCCTTCTATGTCATAACGTTATTATGTCATTCTTCTTAGTGGCCAAAAAAATAAATAGATCAACCTTGGTAGACAATGGGTAACGTGTGCCCATCACCTTCCCCTTGAGCACTACCAATGCTCCCTTCCTAATCTTCCACTGATTGTTTTCGAATGTGATCCTATAGCCTTCTTAGTCCAGCTTGTTAACAAATATAAAATTCTTCTTCAATTCAGGTATATCCCTAACCTCCTTGAGAATAAGTTTACTTTCATCATACAGCTTCAAATAAATTACTCTCTTACCTTCAATTTTGCACTTCTGACCATCTTCAATAGTTACATATCTCAACTCACTCTTGATAAAATCACAAAACCATTCTTTGTGAGAAATATAATGAAATATAGCAACTCAATCAATATACCATATATCTATGTTGTAATCATCACGAATAGATAAACAAAATTTCTCTTTATGACCATCAACAACATTAGCTACATTCTTAACTCGCTCGTGACAATCCTTCTTTACATGTCCTTTCTTATCACGATCCAGCAAGTACGCTTACCCTTGAATTTTCCTTTAGATGTGGAGCATCCTCGATTCTTAGGACCTCTACTTTAACCTCTTTCTCTTTCTTTGCCCTTGCTTTTGTCCACCGACAAAGCTATGCCCAAGATGGACGATGTGCTATCTACCATGTTCCTTTTCATCATCTCCTGATTCAAGATTGCACATAGTACTTCATCAAACTTTAATTGTTCTTTTGATGCATTATTTATAGAAGTAATTACCATATTCCAACTCTCCGACAAAGAACACATGAGCATTAAAGATTTAATATCTTCACTAACGGTCATTTCCACAAATTCAAGTTGTGCCCAATTTTTATTGAAACCATTCAAATAATTAACAATAGATTTACCTCCGGACATCCTTAAAGAGACAAGCTTCCTCAACTAAAATAACCTGTTAGAAGCTAATGACTTCACATAAACACCCGTTAATGCCTCCATTAACCCTTCAACGGTTATCTGTTTGGAGACATTTAACGTCACTGACTGTGTTAAACACAATCGAATGATAGTTAAGGCTAGCCAATCCAAAAAGGCTCACTCCTCGGCTGACATCACTTTTGGATTGGCACCTACAAGTGGTTGATGTAGTTGCTTCTCGTATAAATGATCCCCAATCCGCATCTTCCACCATTGATAATTTGTTCTATCAAATTTCTCAATCTTCACAATTTTAAAAGTGTCTACCATGACTCCCACTCAAATCAAAATCCGATTGAATGAGACCCAAAATTCCCACAGACAGCGCATAAGATTTGGGAAAATAATGTCAGAGAAAGAAAATAAAATAAAACTAAAAGAACAGAGACTTAACGTTAAAAACCCTCATTCTATCGAGAGTTAATAATTACGGGACAACAACGAATAATTGACTACTTCAACCAAAGGTTACAGTCATCAAATATATAGAGATGTACAAGAAGATTATTCACTCAACTTATACTATTGAGATTACAAAATTTCTCTCTCTCAATATTCCGTATAAGATTAAACTCGTGAATACTTTTCCCTCTTCTTTATTTATATACTCTCTCTTCTTCTCTCCTCTTATCTTTCTTGTCTTGTTTTCTCTATTTGTCTTATTTTTAGAATGAGGCAAATGAAGCTCAATTTATAGAAGAAGCTATGATGAGACCATTCATCCTCCATAGAACAACAAACAGCCACCTCTATTAATATTTCGAGATTTTTTTAATATTTCAAATATGATAATAGGCTACATATCATTAATACAATTACACATTAACACGCTGAGCCCTATAGAGAAATTATTCAAACTCATGAACAATTCTCTGAACAGAAGTAAATAGTAATGCAAAACAAGTGGGATCGTGATAACCAATATTATCAACAATCGGCATCATATATGGTGAGAGGATCAATCTCATCAAGCAAATAAACTCTGCTCAACGAGCAGTGAATGCCATGGATTTCCTATCGTAAGCAAGTTAGATTTTTGCTTTTGGAAAGGTATGCCATAAAAGTAAATTGACTAGAACCATATTTGGCTAAATCCATTTTCAAGATTCTACCTTACAATAGGACACCTCTGCGGATACTAACATACCATGTCCATGAAAAATATTCAGACATTTATAACAGCCAACTAAAATGAATGAAGGAGAAGAAGAAACTAAAATATATGATATGTGGCTGCATAGGGGGAAACAACCGGAAAAGGGGACACCATCAAACTAAGTAATGACAATCATGTATCCAATAAGTTTGCAGATACGTGTACTTTTTTAAATGCTTAAATGAACAAATACTAGCTATGAAGTCCCATCAGGTACTTGCTGATTTAATGCGCTGTAAAAAGGGTTCAAAGAGTAAATGGTCTGTAAATCAAAGACAGAAGTAGATAGCTCACATTTGATCGCCCAAGCCTATCATAATGAACAGCAGAACGCTTAAGCTGTCCAAACTCAGAAAACAATTCCTGAATCACAGCATGTAATAAAAAGTCAATAAAACAACAGGTGCAGTAAACCCATGAATAAAAGATGATAAATTTAAATGCACTTTACCTTAATATCTTCATTTGACACACCGACATCAAAGTTAGAGATATAAAGCCTAGTCCCAGTATCAATTCCAATGAGTCCGGCGGCTCTCATGCTCTCATTTAACAAACCAGAATTAGCACGTTCTTGCTCAGAATATGTGCAGAACCAATATAATTAAGCACCTTCAATACATCAAAGGCTACTGACAGCAATTTCGATAGAGCTTTTAGAGAACAGCCAATCATGTTGATAGGTCCCTTTCTGTTGCTCAGATTATGTTGAAGCATCTACAGATGTATTTGAGTGAAATTTTACATTGTTGAATTCATATTTTGACATAGGATAAGGATTTTCCACCAAATAATCAAGTGAGTTCCTCCAATGCATTCAGATGATAGGGACCTCATTAGACATTTTGACGTACAAGACTAGAGACTATAAAGGTGATGACAAGACACACAATGTCAGCTTCGAATTTAACCAACAAAATTAACCTTCCAAGATCATAACTTACAGAAATTACCAAATACACGGTTGACATGGCAGTCATTCCACTGATATATCATAAACATCTTGTGCTTTCTGGCTCCCACAATCTAAGAAGGCGGTCATAGAAGGAGCAAGTTGCCACCAATTGCCTACCTTTGTTTCCATTTGCATGTGATCTTCCTCTCTGCCAATCAACACCATATGCCAAAGATCCATGTTTATTGTAGGTCTCTACAACTTCAACTCCTTCCCCACCAATGTTTGCAATTGCAAAACCATTATGCATACAAGCTGCCAAAATCAGCCCTTCAATGGTAGGGTGGAACTTAATTCTCCATACTCCTCCACCTAAGCAAATAGACTTCTCACACACTGGCCTGAGAGTTGACCTCAAGTCCCACACACGTAGGAACTCATCATAGCTTCCTGTAAGAAGTGAATTCGGGTCCAAAGGACTCTTGGCAATGCAGCAAACACCCATTTTATGAGCCTTCGAATTTTGAAATACTAAATTTGATGCACCCTCTCGCAGATCCCAACTCATCAATTTACAGTCATCAGAGCCAGTATAAACCATATGTGGCTGATGGATGTCAAAACATGTTGTCCAGACCTCAAACTCATGGGCCTTCCAGGATTGCAATGTCTGAAGCTTAGCTTCTGAGAAAGAGAGAATAGAGACACATCCATCAGAATGTCCCACAGATAAAAAAGATGTTGTCGGATCCCAATCCAAGTACAAGCACATGGATGAACTAAGACCTTCTCCAGCAATTTCTTTCAGCATTGTCTCTACAAAGTTAACAAGTTAGTAGCTGATCAATGCATCATTTCACAGACAAGTAAAATTGGTCAAAATAAATAAACGAATACGGTCCTGCAAGCAAAGTCATATATTGGTAAATAAATTCAAATATTTAGCATGGAAACAAACATTTGTCAATATCAACTATGGCATTTTACATGCCCCTGTCTGATTCAATTTAGAAATTATCAGACTTCAATAGCCTCTGTACAAAATGGTTAATATGCAACAACGCCACATTAAAAGCCTTCATTCTCTGAAAGGGTTGTAAGGCAGTAATAAATAGTTTATAACAGTAATTAGGAGCTGATTAATGCAACATTACGCAGACAAGTCAAATTGCTTACCATAATGACTAGAGTAACATTCTCCCACAAGCAAAGCTATCTACTAACATTCTACATGAAAGTGAACATTTGTAAGTATGAACCAAGGCGGTTTGCATGACCATGTATTATAACTCAATTGAGAAAACCTCAGAACTGCACTAAATGGCACATGTGCAACAAGACCACATTAGAAACGACGAACACGAAACAAGTGAAAGGATTGCACGAGTCAGCTGTACCTTGATCCTCGGAACAATCCAAATTGAACTCATATACCCTCACACACCCATCGGCATCAGCTTGACCCAGCAGAGGCACTCGGTTCGTGCCAACAGGATTCCACCTCAAATCAAAAATCCCAGCAGTCTCCACGCGATGGATCAATTGCAGACCAACATCATCACGGACCGCGAAAAGATCGATGCTTCCACGCCGACTACTACGTTGGCCATCCTCTTGGAGCGTGTACGTGGCAGAAGCAAGGATGTGATGGAGCGACTCGTGGGGGCAGAACTCCACCACATCGGCATTGCCATCCAAGTAGTGATGTGAAAGATCCATGCCTGCAAAACAATGCCATCCAAAACACTGGTTGGCAACAAACATATCTAAACGTTTTCGTCCAACATCCACCATTTTCCTTGGCAAGTAAGAACCCTCACAACCATGATGCTACAAATAACACAAGTAAGAAGAGTGGATGGAGAAAAGTTGAAGTTTTTCTTTTACCAGCGAACTGAAGGTCGGAGAATGTGGATGGCGAACCCAAGTCTGCCGCCGCCGCCGCCGCCGCCGACCGCGTTGCGAATACAAGACGTTTGTAGTGCGTAGGGTTTGGGGAGTAGGGAGACAAATTTTTTAGCTTTCTACTATAAAATTATTAAGAAATATAACCTTGAGAATAGATATATTATTCTCCATGACAAGACTAGCTTCCACCCTAATTTTATCATTATAAAAAAATTTTAACTCGATTCAATTTAATAAATTAATCTACCCATTTAGATTTTATACCTGCCCCTTTCTCTAAAAGATGCTACTTTTTCATTAGAAGGAACTTTCCAAAAAAGTCTAACTTCATTTAAAATTGGAGCTTGATGTGGGAAAAATTAAGTTATTTTTATATTATCAAATAAGATGTAAAACTTTATATAATATCCAACAGAGTATAAAGTTTTCGAAAAGATAAATACATAAATGCCCTCAAATTTAAGTGATCAAAAAATTTAAAAAAAACTCAAAAATTAATTATTAGAAAATTAAAAATAGCCAAATATAACCCTGATCAATGAGTAATTTCTTAACCAATCGAGCCCATATAAATATCACATAGCCAATTGATTAAAACACCTCGATGCTTCACCTTTATCAAGCAAATCTTAGTAGGATAAGGCTCAATATACTCACCCGCTGCCGCCTCCACCGTTGCCATCGCCGGCACCTCCTCCTCGACCGTCATCTCCTAGGTGGAGCTCACCAGAGGTGAAGCGGTGATAGAGGAGGGAATCGTGTAAGTGGGAGGTGTCGTCAGTGGGGTCAAAGGGGAGTAGGGAGGGAGGGCAGCCGCGATAGGGGAGGGAGGTAGGAGCCGGCGAGGGGCAGCCAGATGAAGGTCGGGAACAGGCAAGTGGAGGCAAGTGGAGAGGAGGCGGGTGATGTGGGTGGCGCAGGAGACAATGAAGGTCGAGGCGGTGACGTTGACGGCAACTGTAACACCCGTTTCGGCTCACCCGTGAACCGACCCGAATGTCACCGGCGACCGAACCGTTCGTTAATCTACTAGATTCGGTTAAGCCGACCCGCATCTACTCTCGGCATCTCAAGATGGAGATGCAAATATGAAATGCATGAATGGGAACGATTGGGTTCTAACGGAGTCCTACATGCATGCTATGATGTACAAGCAAAATAAGACAAAAACAACAAATGAAAAACCAAAGAAAATATATACTATCTTACTAAAATACGATAACACATAACAATCTACCATGACATTAAATCATTATCTCATTCGTTTTTACCCGAGTCGAGTCTGAACTCCAAGTGTAAAACCCACGATTCGAGTTAGGGTTTTATATTCAGAACCGGTCGGGTCGACCGTTATTTTTCGAGTTGAGTCAGTTTCAGGACACGTGTACCGAGCCGACGCCGGTCGCGTGTATGAGCTATGAGGGTCATGCGTACCCAAGTATATGATGATAACGTCATGAACACAGCAGAACAGAATGAGTTATCAGAATATATGAGAGTATGCCAGTGATTTTTTTATTATTTTTATATATAATGGATCGTAGAATTAGTTTTAGGCCGTTTATTGCGTTAGGATGCGTTACGGGCATTTCGGGTGGGTTGATAGTTCTAGAGCATATCATTATGATTTTTTTGTGTGTTGTTTGATTTTACGGGATTTTTCCCGATTTTTATGAATTTTTTTAGGATTTAATATGACTTAGTTATTATACTTGACTCGAGCCGGAGACGAGTCAAGTCTTAATTACAAGATTGCCACCCAACCTTTCTTCTCCGCCCCGACCTTTTCTCCCCACGCCCAAACCCTCGTGCCGCGCCGCCCCTGTTCGCGCGCCACCGCCGCCGCTGTCGGCGCCGCCCGGCCGTCGACCGACGCCGCCCAGCTCGGCGACGACGTCGCCCTGCCGCCCCGACTAGGTCCGGCCCTCATCGGACCGCCGCGACGCGAGGAAGCCACGCCGCGACGCCGCGCCCGCGTTGCACTTCCGTCGCCGATTCCGCCGCCGGCGACCAGCGCCGCCGCGATCGGTCGGTCGCCTCAGCACCCTCAGCCTTCCAGCGACCTTCCTCGACTGGAACGGAGGCCATAGCCGCCGTGGTTGGCCGGATCTAGCGTCCCATCGCCGCCGGCTCTGTTTTGCCATTTTCCGGCGAGCCGCCGCCTCCATTGGCCACGCTGAGGTCATAGATGAGTCGGGGTCGCCGAGCCGGTTCCGAGGGTACCCAACACGACCCCTTTCCGACCAGTAGACGCCGCCGGCGATTGTCGCCGGAAAACCATCGGAAGCCGCCGGAAAACGCTGCTGCCGGAAAAATCGGAATTTCTGGAATTCACTGGAATTCACCGGATCTTCCGCGGGGCTCACCCAGTCGAGCCCGATCGAGCTTCGGACGCCGATGAGCGCCGAATTTGAGCTCCGAGACACGCGACGGAACCCTAACCGTCGCCGATTGTCGACAACGTGAGGTATAATTACCTCCGATTGATTTATTTAAAATTGATGATAATTGTTAGCATAGCATGCTAGGGTTGATTAATTATCATGATTAATGTCTTGACCATGAATAAAGTAAAGATGTGCATGATGAGATTGTTAGCGAATGAAGTAAGTGATCTAATGAGATGAATTGTGTATGAGCATGTTAATCTAGTACGATGCAACTTAGAAGAACAGAATAAAATATGGTATGAATAGTTTGAGTTAGGATTATTTACTCTTATAATTATCTGATTGTTATTTTGATGGATGATCTTGTGGTTGCATTGTGTGTGATGTTATTGAGTTTGATGCATCATTTAGTTAGTGGGCGTTAGTATTTAGTTTTGATGTGTAGGTACGGAGTAGGAGCTCGCCGCCTAGGCGCGATGACACGCTTGGAGCTTCTACCAGGTCCGTTTAGGACTCGTGTCTGATTTAATCTTTTCTATTGTATGTTTGATTTATTGTCTGCAGGACGGGTTAAGTGGTGTTTTATCGGATCCCACTTAACTCGGGCCATTTAATCGAACATTTTCCGGATTAATAACCCCTCGAGGATGAGATCCCTCGAGGTTGATTTCGAAAACAAGATCCACCACAAGTTGCCTTCGGGCCTATTATGTAACTCCCTACCCAAGCCTATATATATATAGTTTTCGTGTTTCTGTGAGACGAGAGATGGAGAAATCGACTGCACGTACCATGCAGAGGATGCCGTGACAGTCAAAGCGGGCTCTGGATTAGTGCCAGCGGACTGTTCCATTCCCGAGGGATCCTGACAACTCCGCGTTTGAGTTCTTCACACCCGGAGAACGTGGAGGTTTACGGGTACTGTTTAGTACAGCGCATGTCCGGACTTGTGGTTCAAAGGGTACTAAAGGCGACTGCCTGAGAGTACTCGGCCTTCGTGCTCAAGGCCAGGAGAAATATGGAGGTAAGGAGAGGGCTTAGGATAAAGTTTCATGAGAAGTACTGAAAAAGAAGTGCCGAGAGCGGCACAGTACCAGCAGCAGATCAGTTAGTTCGGGATGCTACCGGGTCTGCAGCCCAGTGGCTCCTCAGTAGTGCCCTTCAGAGTGTTCACGTGGAGTATATGATGTTTTCTTTCATATGAGAGTTTGCTCTCATAGCCAGCTTGTTATAGTTATTTTATTTTCCGGACCAGTAACACTTGTTACTGACGTGTTTTTATACTATATGTAGGTAATAATCATGAGTTGGAGGAGCCAGCTTGGACGGAGGAGCAATGAGGTCTTGTACACACACACATGTTAGATTTCTGAATGTTTAATATTGTATTATTATGTTATTATATTGTGAATGACATGAGTAAATGTTTGAGCATGATGATATGATGTGAATGAAATGCTAAGACAAGATAATAGAATGCAAAATATGATCAGAGTTGAGCAGCGGAAGCATAGTGGGTTGAGACCCGAGCTTCAGAATGAATTCATAAGATGTTAGATTTTGTGTGATTGTTAATGCATGCCGACATATTTGTATATATATTATTTTGACAGGGTGGGCCCATAATTGCACTTTTAGGGGAGACCCTGTTAGTTTTACTTCAGAATTTTCATCGATTTTGCTCGTAATTGTGATGGTGTGAAATTTAATTTGCATGTCATTCATGTAGTACCATGTTAGGATTTTGTGCATGCATTCATTCATGACAGATCGTATCTTCATCTTAAGACGCCGAGATTGGATCCGCACGAGTTAGGTTCGCGTTAGCCGACCTAACCGAGGGCCTGGTAACATGCCGGTTTGGTTCACGAGTGTGAACCGGATTTGGGGTGTTACACCAAGGCTCCCTACTCAGCCATATTTATCAGTTCGTTTCATAACAAGTAATTCATTCACGCAAACACATCAAAATTATCATTTACATAACAATAACACACCATCATTACACATACGTTACACGCGGTAGGTACATGTGTGTGCGGTTCC